>MU226504.1:1538424-1572520 GCA_018584345.1 Thuja plicata | reverse complement strand
CTTAACTTATAAAGGACATCTGTCAGCAGGACATAGTCCATGTTATTGATTCCTTGAAGAGAGAATCCATTAGGTTAACCCTCCTATTAAGAAAAGGAAGAAGGATGAAAAGAATCCTTGTCTCACTAGTTATTGTTATGCTAATAACTATGATTTGAAAGGTAATATCTTGTTTATGGTTATGCTTGATCATCAGAAAGATTATTCATAAGTTGATTCAGTAAAGATATAACTAATCAGTGTCCACAATAACAAATACTGTGATAACAGTAATCTTTCAAGGTAAAACCTGCCTGAGTAGTTGTGGAGCTCAAAAACGAAGAAGGACCTTATCCAGTCCTTAGCAATTAGGCTTTTCTTGTCTCTGAATCAGAAGGAGAAGGTACAAGGTTCACATAGACATTTCAAGCATTGTGATTCATACAAGAAAAATCCCTAACAAGATCTACTTGAAGAAGAAATAGTGGTAAGTAAAATCCTAAGAACCTTACTACCTATTTATGCTATTAGAGTATCTGCTATACAAGAAATGAGAGCAATAGAAAATAACAATGTCACTCTTGATAGTTTGGTTGGTAGACTTATTTCATTTGAGATGAATAACTTTGACAATAGTGTCTTACCATCTATTGAGTCTGCATTCAAATCTTCTTTGAAAATAAGTAAGTCAAGTCATAAATACACTATGAGGAATGACAGTGAAAGTGATAGTGATGTCCAAGAACTTGATGAGATTGAAGCACTAATGGATAGAAGATTGCAGACAGGAAAAGGTAGATACACATGTAAATTACCATTGGTATGTTTTAATTGTAAAGAGATTGGACACTTTGCTGCTAGATGTCCTAACAAAAGAAAATAAGATAGAAACAATGAAAAATCATATGAAAATAAGTTTGACAGAAGTGATGACAGAGATTACTGAAGCAACTGACAATCTGACAGAAGAGACATCCGAGACTACAAGGAAAAAGGGAAGAAAGCTTGTTACCTGTCTGAGAACAAAGATGAGAATACTGAAACCAAATCTGATGAAGATATTGAGGTGGTATTTTTTTCTATAAAGGATTATTTAGACAAAGAGGAAAGGTATGTTGAGATTGCACTCATATCTAAGGTTAGTAAAAATATGTATGGATTATTGATAGTGGCTATACTCACCACATGAATGGAGATAAGGAAAAGCTTGAAATTTTTGAATATTATAATGGTGGATCAGTAAGAATGGCTAATGACTCACCTTATACAGTTAAAGGTAAAGGAACCATAATGTTAAATAATCTGATCAGATGTGAAAATGCATACTGGGTAAAAGGACTTAACTATAATCTATTGAGTGTTTCATAGCTAAATAACATAGGTCACCGAGTTGCATTTGAGAACAAAAAGGAAAAGATCTTTAATGAATCGGGAAGGTTGATCAGAAATGGTGAAAAGACAAAAGGTAACCTATTCTATCTTGAAGATATTAACACCACTTGTTCAATGGCTAGAAACAAAGGCATATGGTTGTGGCATAAAATTTTATGTCATGTAAATTTTGACAACATGATTAGGATAAGCAATAAAAGGAAAGTAAGAGGCTTACAGAGCATGTCAAATCCTAACCATGTCATGTCTAAGAATTGTCAAAAAGGTAAAATGACAAAGTCTAGTTTCAAGAGAAAAACTATACATCTAATTCCATTCTAGAATTAGTCCATACTAATCTATGTAGACCAATGACAACAAAGAGTTACTATGGTGATAGATACTTCATTCTCTTTGTTGATGATTATTCTAGAATGATTACATTTATGTTCTTAAAAAAGAAATTAGAAGCATTCAAGATGTTTAAATGGTATAAAGCTATTGTAGAAAATAAAAGTGGTAAGGAAATGAAATGCTTAAGATGAGATAGAGGAGGATAATTGATTTCTGATGAATTCACTAACTATTGTAATGAGCATGGAATTCAAAGACAAGTTTCTGCACCAAGAACACCATAGAAAAATGAGATTTCTGAAAGAAGGAACATATCCATTGTTGATTGTGCAAGAGCACTGATGATTAAGAAGGGCATCGCTCAAAAATTATGGATAGAAGCTGTCAGTACTGCTTTCTACACATTAAAAAGAGTTCAATTGAAGAAAGACACTAATAAGACACCTTATGAGCTATGGTATATATACACACCCAATGTAAGTTACTTCAAAAATTTTGGAAGTCAATGTTATAGTTTGAAAGATGATAGAAATGGAAATATTGAATCCAAAGGTGAAGAAGGAATATTCTTAGGGTATTCTACAAAAAGAAAGGACTATAAATGTCTTAACAAGTCCTCTAACAAAATAATTGAAAGTGCAAATGTCAGAGTAGATGAATTTTCAGAGAAAAATGATAACGAAAGAAGAAAAGAACTAGAAGACTACAATATGTTTTTCTAAAGTGAAGAACCTGACACTCTGCCCGAGCAACAATGTATCGCTCTCAAGTGATAGAACAATGCACCCGAGCATCAAGCTGCGAACACCAAAATCATGAAATTGCTCAAAATGATGACCTGGGAAATGAACATTAGAATGAAGTTCAAGATGATGATCAGCATGATGAAAAAAATATGAACTGATGCTTTCCAAGTATGTTAGAAGACACCATCCAAAGAACCAGGTCATAGGAGACAAGAAATATGGAATGAGAAAAAGAAGTAAGTCACTAAACACTAGATGTTTAATTTGTGATTTTGAGCCTAAATCTGTTAATACTGCACTTGAAAATGAAGAATGGGTCAGTGTTATGAATGAAGAGATAGAACATATTGAGAAGAAAAAAACATGGACATTAGTACCTAGAACAGATGACAAGAATTCCATTGGTACCAAATGGATATTCAGAAACAAGCTAAATGAGAATGGAGAAGTCACAAGGAACAAAACAAGATTAGTATGCAAGGGGTATGCATAAGAAGAAGGTATTGACTATGGAGAAAAATTTGCACCCATTTCTAGACTAGGAGTCAAACTTCTACTTTCTTATGCTGCATTCAAAGGATTAAGGGTATACCAAATGGATGTCAAATATGCATTCCTAAATGAAATAAAAGAAGAATAGGTATACATTGAACAACAAGAAGTATTTGTTGATCCTAACAAGAGAAACATGGTTTGTAGACTACACAAAGCCTTGTATGGATTGAAATAAGCACCTAGAGAATGGTATGAAATACTTCACTCCTATCTCATAAGTATTGGATTTGTAAGAACAAGTGAAAATAGAAATATGAATTTAAAAGAAGATACCAATGATAAAATTTTGATTGCTGAAATATTTGTTGATGATATCATATTTAGTGGTAATGATATGTTATGAAAATAATTTGATAATGAAATGAGAAAACTGTTTGAGATGTCAGTGTTTGGGGAGATCAAATTCTTTCTTGGTCTACAAATTCTTCAACAAGATGCAGGCATGTATATCACACAATCCAAACACATCAAGGAAGTGCTGAAGATATTCAAGGTGGAAGATTCCAAGCTAGTTAGAACACCTATGGAAACTAGATGTAAGCTTAAAAAGGAAGACAAGTCAACTAAGGTAAATCAGACCCTTTATAGATCTATGATTGGAAAACTCATGTATGTTGTTCATACTAGACCATATATAGCACATGTAGTTGGAATAGTTGCACGATTCTGTGTTAATCCCAAGGAATCACACATGAATGTTGTCAAAATAATTATGAGATATCTAAAGAATACCGAGGACTATGGATTATGGTACAAAAGGGAAGGACAATTTGAGCTTCAAGTCTATACAGATGTTGATTGGGCTGGAAACTTAGATGATAGGAAGAGCACAACATGAGGATCATTCTTCATGTGTGAAAAGCTTGTCACATGGATAAGTAAGAAGCAAGGATGCATCTCACAATCTACTATAGAAGAAGAATATGTGGTTGCTGCTGCAAATTGCTCCAACATTTCATGGATCAAGAAATTACTGGAAGGTGTGAATATGAAAATTCTTGAACCAGTGATTATCTATTGTAATAATACTAGTGCAATAAACATTCAAAGAACCCTATCATGGATGCTAAGACTAAGCATATTGCTATAAAGTATCATTAATTAAGGGAACAAGTACAAGAAAAAGAGGTGATACTGGAATATGTTCAATCCAAGGAACAATTAGCAGACATATTCACAAAACCATTGCCTAAAGATATATTTGAGTACCAAAGAAGAGACTAGGGGTCCAACCCTTGTCTATTGGTCACTAAGCTGACTAAGGGGCTGCATCAACCTACACATAATTAGAAGATCATTCATGTTGATGTAAGCAAAAGATAGAATGAAAAGATATATCAGTACACAAGAAAGTACTTATCAAAACTGAACACCAGAGCTATTATATTGATAATGGATAGGAAATTCAAGGAGTATATTATAAAAACAAGGAAGGATATAGTTTGGCATTGCTTTCAAAGGCAGAGAGATTATATATCCATATGAAATATCCATCATGATCATCCAAAGGGAGAGAAGTATCCTAAGGGAGAGATGACTCAAAGGGAGAGAGTATATCTATTGTTGTCAAAGGAAAAATAGATATCCTTCAAGGAGAGGAATAGTCAAAGGGAGAGAAAACATGAGAGAAAGATTCAAAGAAACATCCATCTAGGGAGAGCATTAAGATTGAAGAAAGTAATCTCCAAGAATCAAATTTAAGCTAGAAGAGCTTACCGAGAGCCTGACATTTGTATTAGTTATAGAATAATAAATTTGGTAGATTGATGAACTACAACTGATATATTTCATATTGTATTAGTAGTAATGTAGTATATTTCCATCAATGCCAAAGGGAGATATTGATAAACTATAACTGATTAAATGTTTGATGATGTTAGGTTGATGATCATCTAGCTGAAAAAAATTAATGCAAGACATTAAATCAGTTGATGTATTGTATTTTCATTGATTTCAACTTGATATAATTTGATTGGTTATATACATATTGTCAAAGAATTTAAAGAACCAAAGAGATAAAGGTTATGTTATCAGTAATGCATAAAATTTAGTATACACCAAGTGACAACACACACCAATGAACAATTCACACCGATGGATAGAGAACCCCAAGAGAAGAGTCATAGTGATACCCAAGAAAGATACCCAAGCAAGCATTATTGAGCAGAACCAAAGAGATACTCGAGCATAACTAAAAACCATAGTGTTTCCTGACGAACAAACAACCTTGATGGATAGAGATGCCCGAGGACAACTAAAGTCAAGACCAAGAAAACAAGGAGTTAAACACCGATAAGAAGTGAAGTTCAGAAACAAAAAAGACTTAGCTAGAAAGAGATAAATATGGAGTTAACTGATTGATTACATTGTTTTCATCGACCAGTTAAAAGCTATAGATAAGATAGAGTTTTAAAGCTAGTTTTATTCTAGTTGTCAAGGAGAAATATGTGAGATAAAACTAAAGCAAGCTTTAAAGAAAGAATGGCAAGATTTTTGGATCCCGTCAAGAACAAGAAAGACAAGGACTTAGAAATGGTAAAATCATGTCTATAAGAGAGAAAAGATAATATATTATGAATTAAGGGGTGAATAGAGAAGAAGATGTTGAAGAGAATACTCGTGAGGAAGACTTCATACAGTCTTGATCAAACAAGCTGGAGAACAGAGCTAAATTTTTCTATGGACAATGAGCAATAGAGAAGCAACAACGTCACTGAGAAGAAAGAAGTGGAGAAAAGGAACAAAAGGGAAATATTGATCATAAAGGTATTATGAGCTTACAATATATCTAAACATTTACAAGATTAATTTGTATTTATGAACAAATAATATACTGTTTCAGTTTAACCATTGATTCATAAAATCTCTTAACAGAGTGGGATTTAACTATCCTTTATATATTGAGATACATCCCAAGGAGTATCAAAAATTTTCTAATGAAGATAGCATAGTGAAATGATAGATATCAAGTGATAAACTATTATATTTAAATCCTCTAACAAGGTCACACCTAACAGTGTGTTTGTAACCTTTAACAGAGTTGGCTCTTCACCGAGCTCACTTCAGAAGAGTGAAAAGTTTGAGTTACCGGTCCCAAGTGGTTTTTCCCTTAACAGGGTTTCCACATTAAAAATCCATGTGTCAAATGTGTATATGGGTCATTGCTTTAATTTTTTCTTTACACATTACTAAAACAATATTGATCAGTAAACACTAAGTTATTTACTATATTTCGGTAAAGGCTAGACTACTATTTTGTAAAGCTTAAGAAGATGGATAAACAATGAACTCCAAGAAGTAGTTATTTAATAAGATTATTTCAGGGCATTCATCTTGTAGGACTGAAGATAGCTAGAGATTTACATTTGTGGTATAAATATTTTGGATTAATTTTTGAGGCCACTGATTCACCCCCCTCTCAGTTATTCTAACAGAATACATTTCTACATGTTCTTGATGTACTCAAGTGATTTGGATGATACAAACATTATCCAAAATAAAGGTGAATGTATCTAAATCAATTTCTATTCTCTATGATAACACTAGCATAATCAATATCTCCAAAAATTTAGTTATACACTCATGAACTAAGTATATAGATATTTGTTATCAATTCCTAAGAGATCATGTGTTAAATGGTGAATTTGAATTGGAATATGTTACTACTGCTAATCAGTTAGCATATATTTTTGTACAAAAGTTTTGTCCAAGGATGTGTTTAAATGTATAAGGCAACAATTAGAGGTCTTATCCATCTCTTCTCTCACTTAGTTTCTTGGAAATTGAATAGGTTTTAGGGGGATCTTTCTTTTTTTTTTTAAGATTATTTATTGAAACCTCATGACTCCCCCTCTTGTCATTGATGTAAAAGGGGGAGATGAGGCAGCGATTTTGCAGGTGTTTACAAATGTATGTTTGTATGTGTGTGATAGATTTGGAGATGATATTATTTATCTTGTAAGGTTTTGACATCAATTCCAATGGGGGAGTTTGTTTCCTTTGGCCATTGGTATATTTTTCTTTTATGTCAATATGTTTGTAAATTAGTGACAAAATTAGAGAACCAGACTATTGATATGATAATCTTAGATTATTATTTATGATACAAGGTGACAAAGAAAATGTTAGAGTAATGAAGTGATTCCACTTATTAATTAAGTCATCTTCATTTAATTATTAAGTCACTTATTATCTCTCATTTACTTAAGCTAAACTTTAGGCATATAATAATTAATTCTTTTATTAATTATTATTATGCAACCTAGATATTTCGCCTTTAGGGTTTTGGTATCCTTTTATAAGGATTCCCTCTTTGTAAATTATTCAATTAATTGAGGATGCTATTGCATTGAGAGTTTTTCTCCCTTTTTTGCACAATATGTTTCCTCTTCCATCGATCTGTTATTTTGGCCTCCATAGCTTTTTTGCTTCTCTCTTTCTGTGACAGGTTTGCATGCAGGTGATTCTTGGGAGCTATGGGTTGATAGTTTTCATCAAGTCCAACATGGTATCAGAGCTTCTGATCTTCATGCACTTGTTCTCTTCAAGAGAGACTTGGCCTTGTTCTTCAGATCTTTGTTTTTAGAAGGTTTTTTGGTTTAGATTTTTGGTGTTTTGGTGGGTACATATTTTTGGAGCATTTTGGGCACAAACGGACCTCACCATCATGCTTGGAAGGCCCAAAAACTTATATTTTCATGTAAGGTTTATCATTTTTGGCCTCTGTGACATTTGGAGCAAAAACATTTTTTCCTATTCTGCCCCGGCACGAAAATTAAAAATTTTTATTTTTATTTTTATCGTGTTCAAAAAAATGCATGCAGTGTTAAACGGGTAGCCACAGTAGTGACACTACATGACCATCGACACTGCCTACCAACCTCGCTCTGCCAGTAGCCCACAGCCGCCACCAGCAGTCGGCCTCCATAGCACCATCAACAACTAACAGTCTGCCTTGGCTGCACCACCGATGGGTTAACCAAAGTAGTAACTGCCAGCGGCTTGGCCACAGTCTACTAACCACTACCAATAGGGCCAGCCAGCAGGTCACCCACATGACCGCTCGCCTTGCGGCCAACCCCTAAGGGCTTAAAAAAAAAAAAAAAAATATTCTTTTTTTTCTTTTTACCCTCCTGCTAGTTTTTTCTCTATATCTGGAGCAAACAAAGGTCATTTTTTGACTCCCTTATATCATCAGAAAGCTCTTTCTGAGATGGATACTTTCCTAGAGGTTAGATTTTTGATTTTTCCATCTTGTAGGTTTTATTTTCTGTCAAATTTAGGGTTCTTTTTTGCACTTTGGGAGCCATAACTTTCTCATTCGGACTCCATTTTTTTAATTCTACATGACGTTGGAGAGTTGGTTCATTAATCTATATTATTTCATGGGTCTCACACCCAGATTCTTCTCCAAGTATTTTTTATTTAGTTCTTTTTTCATTTTTGCAATCTAGTGGATATCTTGGATGTTTCAGGTCCTAGGATCAGTTTTTTTTGGGATGACTTCTTTTTCGCTGTTATTCATGTTTCTACAACTTTTTGTCATTCCTGGATATTATAGATATCTTTTTCTTTAGCTTTTATTTTTTGCAAATGCAATGAGATAAAGTGCCATCTGATGCATGCTTGAGAGCCCACATATTTTTTGTTTGATTGTACTCATACTATATTATAAAGTTCCATGGGGGTTTCATGTTTGCCTTGTTTTCATCTACCTTTTTCAAGTGAGTGCTACTTCCACAACATTAGCCTCATGATGCGTGTGAAGAGAGTGATCATTCCATGACACCATCCTTTATTTATGTTTGTATGTTATTCATCATGCAATATTTATTGGCACTCTGACTCAGTGTACCTGTCATGCCTCTCCTTGCTCAGCATTATGGGGGTATCTCCTGTTGGTTCTAATGCTTCCTTGGTTTGATGGAGTGATCTATGTATTTAGTATTTGTTGCTACGTACTAGGTGGATCTAGTGGCTCATTACCTATGCATTTTGGTGAGATGGATCATTTACCATATGGAGACTCTTTCATTCCTTTTTTAGAGGCATCATTCCATATTTGATTTATAAGCTCTTCAGGATTTGTTTATAGTCTTCTCTACCTAATCATGTTTTATTACAGTGGAGATTCCAATAGTTATTTTTTGATAGTGTTTGCAGCTTCATACATCAGAGGTGTTCTACATGTTCTTTCTTTGTTCATATTTTCTGGGAAATTATCTACTTTGGAGGCTTCTTCAGTCCTTCACTAGGCTTTATCTCTTTTTGGAGAGGGGTTTTTACCACTAGGCTTTATCCTTTTTTCTCCTCTTTAGAAATATTTTTTGTACTTGGGTACTTGATTAGGCCTTGTTGCCAGGACCCATTTCTTTCTTCCAGTAGTTGTTTCTAGGATTTAGCTTCTCCCTAAGTTTATCTTTAGAGTAATAAAGTGATTCCACTTATTAATTAAGTCATCTTGATTTAATTATTAAGTCACTTATTATCTCTCTTTTACTTAAACTAAAATTTAGGTATATAATAATTAATAATTTTATAAATTATTATTATGCAACCTAGATATTTCCCATTTAGGATTTCAGTATCCTTTTATAAGGATTCCCTCTTTGTGGATTATCCAATTAATTGTGCATGTTATTGCATTGAGAGATTTTCTCCATTGTTTGCACAATATGGTTCCTCTTCCATTAATTTGTTATTTTTAGCCTCCATGGCTTTTTTGCTTCCCTCTTTCTGTGATAGGTATGCATGTAGATGATTCTTGGGAGCTGTGGGTTGATAGTTTTCATCAACTCCAACATAAAATCCTAATATGTTCTCACTCTGATTATGACAATATGCTTAGAAGCCTTGTAATATAATTTGTGCATATGTTGTCACTTGTACAAATTTTTTTAATAAAAGACTTGTTGCAGGATTGTGTTTTTTTTTTTGTTGTGATAACAATTCAAGTTTCTGGACATTTTGTTATTGTTGGTGATAGAAATAATCATGCTAATAGCATTCTTTATTACCACTATAAACCTCTTTAGAAAGTTATTGTATTTATCCTAATAGTGATTATTATGGATATAATACTCTTTTTTTACTTGTACATATGATTTATAAGGTTGTTTATAGACATATTCAAGTTCTTTTAGTTCCTATCACCCAAGCGAAAGGAAGAACAAAAGTGAGCTACAAATCACCAATTTGTTAAAATTCTATCAAAGTGGTTGGAGTTGTTTAGTTTTTTGATAAGTGTTAATCACTTGTTGATAAATGACTTTAGAAGATCATGTTTTAAGTCAACTATAAAAGCCATTTTGTACACGAGTTTAAGAGACAATTAAAGAGTTTAATGATTTGTCTTTTATTGTCGACCAATTTTATAACTATTCTTGGCAGAAGTCAATGGAATATTCAGTGTTTAAGGTATAATTATGTGTGTGATATGAAGAATGAATGTAATAAGATTATGGAAGTTGATGAAACCAGTGTAAATACTAATGTATGATGGCTTTGATAGATAACAAAAATTAACCGTAATTGAGTTGGTGTTCACATATAAAGAGGATATCAAAAGTGAGGGGTTTGGTGTTGTTGTTCATAAGTTTGGTGATCATATTATGTTTCATTGCCAATAATGTTTCTAATCTTATAATGATATTAAATCTATTTTATTAACAATGAGTAATAATTTGAGGATGATAGTAAATGAGGGTTTGATAGTAATAGTGAGTAAAAATTTGTAGTACAGTCAAGTATTATATATTCATATATTCATGAGTTGATTGCAGTGGAGATAATTAAGGCAACAAAGTAGTGATCGCAAATCTTTATCAAAGGACAATTTGTTAAGAGAAGTATGGTATGACAAAGACAAGAACTTTGTGACAATTTGTATTAGATGTTTGTCAGTGAAATAGAGTAACCCTTTGTATTTAAATCTTCTTTCTTAAATGTGATGTGTTTAAGAAGTGGGTGCTTATATAAAATATGCTATGTGAAGACATTTTGGCTAAGCGAAGCAGTGTGGCTAAGTGAAGTAGTGTGGCTATGTGATGAATTATCCAATGTATAATTCTTCTAGTGAGGTATAATTAAGTTTTTTATAGTGGATTTGACCCTTCATGGGTTTTCTACTCGAATCTTTGTGTCAAGTGTCTTACTTGTGTCTTGAGTTTCTCAATTGAATTATTATATAATATTGATAAATCTTCTGTACTATGATACAACATAACATAACATTATGTTAAATGTCTTGTTGAATAAGAATCATTCTTGTTAAATAGATCAATGATTCCACCCCCTCTCTATGATTCTATTATTCCAATATCAGCTATAATAGAGCTCTATTTTCAGCATCACAATTATTCTATTATATTTGTGTCATTATGTGTATACAAAAATTCAATATTTCTCATTTCATACTAAATATTATATTTCTCCATCAATTATTTCATTTCCATTTTATATTACATGAAGGATCACTGCATTCACTCAATGCTTGAGCTAGCTCAAGCCTTTTGGATTATCTTCCTTCCAATGTATGAGGATATAGGCCCATCATTTGTATTTTTCTATATAAGTTAGTGAACACTATTTTATTTAATACACCTAATATCCACATTAGTAGTGACATCATATGAAAACAAGAATATAATAGTAACTAGATGCATCACAAGAATGCACATTGGTCCACTAAGAGGGGGGGGTGAATTAGAAAAAATCAATCTTAAATACTTAAAACTTAGCTCACTGATTCACTCGGTAGAACTGAATACAGTAATGACCGACTCACCAAATAACTTAACAACTTAAAAAACCATACATCTCATAATATTAAAATCAATCATTCAAAATCAGTTAACACAATATTTAATGAGGAAACCCAATAAGGGAAAAACCTCTGTGGGAATTGTTACCCACAATTAAAAAATGTACCCTTCTGAAGTATGCTCAGTTAAGAACTTATCCTATTAAATATTACAAACACATTTGCTAGATGTGAACCTATTAGGGTATTTACCTCATATCTATTAATATCATCACCCTGTTAGGAGTGGCCTTGTTAGAGATCTTTAAACACTCTTTTGGAATGCCACCTACTTCTAAGATTTACAAGTAGGACTGTTAAATCCACCCGGTTAAGATATTTTTCTATGTTACAAATTCTAATAAGCAACAATATAAACTTTGATCTATAAATATCTACAAACTACCTTTTCTTGGGTCAGATCCTTTGTGCTCACAAGAATATTGGCATCACATACTTCATTTGTCTCTACTCTAGACTATAGATTCTTCTCTTTCTTCTTCTCTGCTCTGCTTTGTAACTCTTTTCTTCAACTTCTTTTGCTTCTCAATTCAACTAGCCAGCATCTCTTCTCTCACTAGTTATCATCCTTTATATAGACAAAATTTTGCCTATTGATCTCCTTTCTTAAGTTTTCCATTATTTTCTCTCAGCCATTCCATCATCTTCTTCAAAAATATCTGTTTGGTAAACCGTTTAACATTTACCTCGTAACATGAAATTTTCTTGGAACTCAAATAATCTAGTTTAATCGCTTAATATTCTAGGAAATCCCACCACATGAATGATCATCTATAAGATTTAGCTAAAATCTTGGACAAAATAGAACAATTTAAGTTTAGGTTAAACCCAAAAAAGTGTGCATCCGGGGTTACTTCGAGAAAGCTTCGAGGATACATTATCTCGGCTAAAGGAATTGAGGTTGATCCAGAATAAGTAAAATCATTTGTGGAAATGCCACCACCCAAAAATATCATCCAAGTCCAATCATTACAAGGTAAACTATAGTCAAATTCTCATTGAATTTTCTCACTCATAAATCTTCTAACAAAATTCCTTTATCCTTATAAACATCTAGATCATCATAGGTTAGTATTAAATTTGATCTTATCATCATTCTCAATCAATATCCTATACTTGGTAACTTGCCTTGCAACTTAGTAACTATCTTCATTCACTACTGAGTGCCAAACTCATTCTCGGTGCTTGGTAATTGCAATTGACTAACACAACTCTATACTGAATGACTCTATATAGATCATCATTACTATATCAATATTACTTCATCATTTTTCGATATGTATTTGTCACCCATTTAAATTCTCCTTCTTATGATATGGTAACTCAATATAAATCAGTAATCAATTTGCTTGACATCAATGACAAAATAACAAATGATAAAACTATGTATACTCGGTATGGCTCAATCTTCATCATCTCCATTAGTTGATTAACAATCTACCTCTTTTTCATTGATGGAAACACTATATTATTATTATAGAAATTGATGATGGAACCTATCAATACTATCAACCTTCGTCATTACTCCCTCTAAGTTGATAGTTCTATTTTTTATTCAATCCTTTCTTTTTGATCATCAAAATATTCTCCCTCTTAGATAAATGTTTTGATGCTTTTCTTTATGATTCTCCTTCATGAATAAATAGTAGCAATTCATTCTCTTCCTCTTTAATCAATATCTCCCTTATGGATAAATTTTATCAATTCATTCTCTCCCTCTTTGACAAAAATGCCAAACATTCATAATCCTAAAAAATTGTTTCAGTAGTGGATTATACCTTACATGTATAAATATACGTTGCATATAGAAATCTCCACACAACTTTCAGGAATCACCTAAAGTGTGTCATACTAACTGTTACCCAATTTTATGTTGATTCAATTGGTTAGGGTTGTTAACCTAATTACTAGGTGAGTTTCTAAATAACCTAGTTTGCACATTATTAGTGATCTGAATTAAGTTTGTGTTTATTTCCTAAAATCTGAAAATTAAAAGTACATAAAGGAAAGGATCAAACTAAGATATCTAGGAAATAAAATGATATATACATTGGATCATATTCAGTTTGAACATAAATAACAAGTATGTGCAGAAAGGAAATAAAGCATTTATCTAAGCTCACATAGGCCGGGAGCATATCCAACTCCTAGAAATCTATGACTAACTACATAGATACATAAAGAAAATGAACATAAATAACAAGGTACCAAACATTGCCTGAAGCAAGGAAGAAAGATTGCCCTAGGTGTGACTCTAGTATGCTCCTAATTAGGTCCAGAACCTGCAAGAAAGAGAAAAAAAGGGTTTAGATCCACTGGATCTAAGAAATGCATGATCAATTGTTATCTACATATACTTACAATCATGCATGCATGAAATAAGACATACATCAAAAGGAGGGAACCATCCTCTAGGCATGAGCATACTCACAATAATGTTGCAGGGGAAAGAAGGATACCATGTTTTTCTAATATGTTTGTTCTATGTGCAGGTACAGAAGAAGATATTTTATTAAATTTACAGGTGATAAATACCATCACTCATGCACAGGTAGTCTTTAAGGGCAGCCATCACAAGCAACCTTTAAAGAGAAACTATGCATGGTGAAGAACACTTATGAAAATGAAGAGTCTCCAAAGATATCAATGGATGGTGTTGCTCTGTAATTGGGAACTATCAGGAAGCCCTTAAATATTCTTGACAAAGCCCACATTGATAAGGAAAAAACACCCACAATCAAATGTCGGGCCCTCTTAGTATCCTACATTGAAACCAAATAGGGTTATTAGAAGCCCCATCAAAAATAGGGTTTCTGATTATCCTAACGGTCACAAGGAGGAGCAATGATCCAAAAGGAGAAAACAAAGTAACCATGGGGCATTCATAATACATAAAAAATGGTATAGTAATGGTGCATGAGGACATCTTGTAGTAAAAGCCAGGATACAATATCAATGGTGTATGAAGACACTAAAAATACATCAAATAAATGATACATATGACAAATTCTACAAAATCGACATAGCATGATGGATCTCAGCTTTGAATATGGGAATTTTCCAAACACAACAACAATGATGTGTGCACCTCTAAAGTTTAGAACAACTAAAGGTATGGTGTTTTGCATATGAATATATGCATCAAGTACATGCACATCATGTCTACATAAGTAGTAAAAAAACATATGAATTTTAGAGTTAGCATCACTTATTGGTTGCACATGAGAAAAGATGATATGCATGTTTGAGAATCTGCATATAGCTTGTTAAAAAGTAGCACTAGAATATTCAGAGAGGCATCTAGAAATGATGCATAACAGAGATTACAAATACAGTGTCCATTTCAAGCAATATAATGAGAAAATATTTTGTAAAAACATTAAAAAGAGCCTATGTATACCCATAAACAACAAAAGAAGAGAAAAAGTGGATCCACATATTGCAAAAATATCCATGGATGGCATTACAATACCAAGGTGCCATCTTCTATGGATGCAAAGTAGCATTCTTCTCAAAGTAATAAAAGTAATTCCCTAGTTTACCCGTGATAACTAATGAAAAATAAAAATTAAATGCAAACATTCAAACAATAAAGGATGCTCCGGGTCTATCTAGAGATGAAGACACAACAATAAGATCAAATCCTCAACAAAGATACAAAGTAGATGCAGCTCGATGATCAAAACAAAGAAGCAGGATACAAATTGAAGGCAACTCGATGGAAAAAATGTGCAGAGTAGAACAAGATTAAATGAATTACAAACTTACCTTGATCATTAAAATGGTTCCAAACTCCAGAAAATCCATGCAAATGGATCCAAGAGCTGGAAACCTTCCAAAATCATGCAAATTTCCTTCCAAAAAAGAAGCTAGGGCATCAACACCCGTGTTTTTCTCTTTCATTTTGATGGAGAGTAAAAGAATATGTTTTATGCAATGTTAAGTCATGTTTTAATGTTTGAAATGTGGTAAAAAACCTATGATAAGGGTGGGGTTGTTTAAATTATGTTTAAAAGGATGATAGGGAATATGTTTTATAACATATGGTAAGGTGGGGATTTTTCTTAAGGAAGTGGTTTTTAGTCTTGCCTAGGGGAGAATTGTATTGATGTTTTAATGAAGTTTTAGAGGCAAGAATAAAATAAATATAATATTCTCCACCTAAGTCCTAGGGATCATTATATATTTGATAAATTAGGGCTATGATGGATGTTTAAGGAGTCTTTTATAGACTTAATGAAAAGTCATGCACATTCTTTTATTGTAAATATTTATCCAATGATGCAATTATAGAATATTTTGGGCAAATATCACCTATCAAGCATGATTGGAGGAGGAGGTAGATTCGGTTTGGTAAGGGGATTATGCATTAGGCATGATTCTGAATTCTTCTCTCACCCACCCCTACAAATCTGGGAACCTGACATCGAGCTTTGGGCAATATTTTTAGTGGACCTAAAAATATAGATTTTCAAATATATCCCTACATCCAGTTCTAGATTTGATGGAGTTAGACATGGTGATTTCCAAAATCCTTGGAAATGAATATTTTGGGGTTCTCACCTATTTATACCCCTATATTTTTTGTGTAGAGTGAGTTATTCATTGTATCTCACTCTGAGATTTGAATGCCAAGTAGCTTTGAGAAGCAGATTGTTCTCCTCAGCTCCTTTTGGTTGAATACATAATAGAGATCCTCTTTTTACTATTGTCTTTTACATTATTTAATGAGTTTTTGGTCAGGTTATTTTCATTAAAGTTAATCCTCTAGTTGTCATATTATTCATTTGATGTTTAAAAGGCACGTACTATTTCCTAAATTCTCATTTGTGTGCTCTCATAAGTCTTTGAGTCAAGAAATTCATTCATTTCCTTCTCATTGATAATCTACACCTTGTTATTCTCAAAATAAATAATATAATTAGGAAAAATTTGTGAATTCCAATTTGTTATTAAGTCATTTTGTGAGCATTTTTTACAATTTGTGGATCTTCAAAGCTTTGGTGAATCACCTAGGTTATAAGTCCATTTTTTCAATTCATGCACTCTCTCTCCCTTTCCTCCAAAATGTTTTAGTTTATGTTTAAGGTGATTTAAGGGGAAGCCAACGCTTAATCCAAAGGTCTACTTCCATTATAGGCTCCCCACAACCTGGAAGTATTCCCATGTTTCACAGGATTGTTGAGTTTCATACTTAGCTCTTTCAGGTGCAATCCTCAATGACAACAATTTTTGGCACGCCTGGTGGGAATGATTTTTTAGCCATTATTCTAATAAGTTTCATATAAGTTGTTGTTTGGTGTGAGAAGTAGCTATGTTCTTATTGTGATTTTTGAAGTATCATACTTGGTGACTCTACTCTTGTTTTATGCAGATTAATCTTGTTAGCACATGAACGGGATACCAACCAAGCAGAGTAAGAATTTTTTTGAGTACAAGGAGCTACCTTCATCCAAGAAAAGAGAAAAGACAACCAAGAGCACTCAAATCCAACCTAGTACAACTTAGCCTACTATTCCCAATCATATCTTTACAGCTAGTTTTGTTATCGCATAAATCCCTGTATTCCCAGAAGTTAAAGTTCTCCCAAATCCACCTATGGCTAGGAATCAACCTTTTATGGCTTTTAACCAAGGTAGCCCTCTGAATTTACAACAACATAATTACATACCTATAGGAGCCCTTAAAATTTTGCCCATTTTTACTGGAGAGGATCAAACCTCAGCCATTGAACATATAAGGGTTGTTGCATCCCTTTGTGGTCTTTATCACATCGCTCATGATGATGTTGTTGTTAGGTTATGGTAGCATCATTCAAAGGAAAGTTATTGCAATGGTTTAGGGGTTTAGAAATTAACTCTATATCAACCTGGGATGAACTAGGTGATGCCCTTACTATCGAGTTTGAAGATAAGTTTGACCATCTTTCTTTAGTAGAGCATATGAATACCATAAAGAGGTCACCCCAAGAGCATATGATGGACTTCAACTTCATGTTCCAGAGGACATGGAAAAGAATCCCTAAAAAATTCAGGCCTTCAAACCAACATGCTTTCCTATATTATTTTAGGTCCCTTAATAGTGATATTTCTATAATGATCCAGTGTATGGGAGGGGACAACTTACCAACAACCTTTGATATTTCCATAAGAGCTGAGAATAGTCTCATCCAAGATGGGGAAATAGCCCCAAGGCCTCCAATGATTTTCTTTCCATAATTAAAACCTATTCCTGAAGAAATCCCAGCCTTGGCCTCTATTCCACCTACCCTAGCTCTAGTTGTAGATAAGTCTCAAGAGCTGAATGAACTCAGGAAGACCTTGTAGAGTGTTACTAATGAGATGGTTAGTCTTAAAAGGCAGAAGTTTCAATCTAACCAAAAACCCTACCAGTAGCCTTACCAAGCTCCATATTAGGCCCAACATCAGTAGAATAGACCTCCTTACCATTTAGGATAAGAAAGGGATTATAACCAAAGAGCCAATCAGACCTACAATCCTAATATTCCTAGTACTTCTAGAGAAATTTTTCCTATAGCACAGAACAATATGGCCCATGATTATGAGTGGAATTTCCCATGCAACCAGCAATGCATCCAAGGATTTTGTCCCAATAGATTTGGTCAAACACTTGTGGTGTAGAAAATTTTTATGGCATAGTCGAAAGTACCACAAGAGCCTCAAATGCAACATAATCAATTAGCCAACCCAAGTTAGCATAGTTCACCTGATGTGGTTCTCATGAACTAGAAGATCAAAGAATCCTATGGGGTCAACTCTTTCCCCAACAACAACCATAATTATGCTCCAATTTCAGCCAATACAAGGTCTAAGAAGAGGGCTATGGAAGTAGAAAAATCAATTTCAAGTAACCAACAACCCCTGGTGGTGGTTCCTCAACCTGCAGTTGTTCAAATCTTGCCTTGAGGGTAATCTATACCAGCTAAGGATCCTGTGAAAGTAGTGGAGTAGCCTACGCCAACATAGCCAGTGGTGGCTACAAGAAAAGAAAAACCAAAGGTAATCTTGGGTTCTTTCAATATTGTGGAACAAATGAATAAGACCTCAATAAGTGTACCTATGTTGGATACTCTAGCCATCTCTGCGTAAAATGGATTGATGGTAGATGTTGTATCTAAGATTTCTTTTACTAAAAAAGATGTTGTAGACTAGCCTAGGGTCCTAATTGATGATGTGCCTCAGAAATATCATCAAGGTGTGAAGGCCAACTTACAGCCCACAAGTAATCAGCAGACCCCACAGGTCAAGCCTCCTCCCTTCTATGTTACTCTGGTTATTGGAAAATTTCTAGTACACAATTGTATGATCGATTCAGGAGCAAGTAGTTCGGTTATACCTAAGCAATTGGCAGACACCTTAGGGTTATTCTATGAGCCTTTGGATAAGCATGTTATCGAATTATATGGGTTGTCAATTAGTACAGTTTGAGTCATCAAGGACCTAAACCTCACCTTGCACAAATGTCCCAACTTCTTAATCCCTCAAGATGTCTATTTCATTGATCTGCTACCCTACTTTTCTATTTTCCTTAGTAGAGACTTTACTTCCAAGTTGGGTGGGTATCTCTCCTTAGATTGGTCCCACTTATATTTTAGAACCCGGTATGGTAAAAAGGTCAGAATCAAGTCAAAGCCTTCACAAATGACCATGTGGAGCCCTACACACCTAGCCCCATTAATGCCAACCTAACATTCCATGAGCAGGAGCTTGATTTCTTAGAACCTTATACCACCACTGAGAATATCCCATACATAGCCTTAGATGAGTGGGCAGAAGAAGACCCAAAGGATGATCCCTTTAGGAATGTGGAGGTATTTTGCATAGGGATGTATATCATTCATGAATAGAATTTGGTGATCCCCAATTTAATGAAGAAAGAGGATCTAGAATAGAAAAATAATGACCTATGGAATTTATTCTTTGATGGTGCCAGAGAAAATATTGGTGCTAGAGGAGGGGCTATACTTATTTCACTTGAAAAGCAAAGGTACTATTCTGCTATGCATTTTTCCTTTAGTTGCACTAATAATACAATAGAATACAAGGCTTTAGTTCATTGTTTAGAGTGAGCTAGAAAGAAAGGTGTCAAATATGTGCAAGTTTTTGGTGACAATGAGTTAATAGTTAATCAAATTTGTGGAACTAACCTCAGCAAAAATGATGTTTTGAAAATGTATAAGCATAGAGTTTGGGATTTAATTGAAGGATTTGATGCTTTTAATCTAATTTTTGTTTCAAGAAATCTAAAAAAATGAGAAGATAAGTTGGCTTCTATGGGAGATGAATATGATATTTCTAAAGGAGTAAGAAACATTGGGATGCAACAGTATGTGAAGATCCTAGTAAGACCTTCAGACCTAGATAACTAGGTAAGCTGGCAGATTTTTGGGAGTGATGAACAAATTTTGAATTTTCTGATGGAAGAGGCTAAGTTTTCTAATGCTAATCAGAGTGAATATGTTCATTAGTACAATGATCAGATGTTACAGTTAAAAAATAACAAATTCCCTAAAGGTTTTTCCACCCTTGAATCTATTTTTAACTCTGATGATCATCTTAGAGGAGAAAATGCAAACATTGCAGTGAAAGAGGAACATAAACAACCAGTTGAGATACTCTGGGATAAGTTCCTAAAACTTGGAATGGTATGTACATAACCTAGAAAACAAGCCTTTGTTTCATTATGCCAATAATTTAGTGATGTATTTGTGTGGGAATATAATGATTTGAAAGGATTTGACCCTCACTTAGCCCAGCACACCATTGAACTTGAACCTAGTGCTAAGGTTGTTAGACAAAAACAAAGGCCTATAAACCCTAAGTTAGAGGGACTAATGAAAATTGAGTTAAGAAAAATGATTGAGGCTAACATTATATTTCCTAATAAGCATAATTCTTGGGTTTCTATCTTGGTTCCTATCAGGAAGAAGAACAGTGAAATATGACTGTGTGTGGATTTCAGAGATCTAAACTAAACCTCACTAAAGGATCATCATCCATTACCCTCTACAGAACATATACTATAATTAGTATCAGGATGAAATAGATTTTCATTGTTAGATGGTTTTTATTGTTATAACTAGATCTTGGTGAAAGAGGAGGACCAGTACAATACAAACTTCACAACTAAATGGGGTACCATGGCATACAAGAAAAGGCCTTTTGGGTTATCTAATGCTAGTACCACTTTCCAAAAAGCCATGGAGATGGAATTTTTCAACTTAATGTATAATTTTTTCCTAGTCTATCTAGATGAAATAACTATTTTTTCAAAGAATAATAATGAGTACTTGGTCCATTTGAAGCAGATCTTTGAGAGGTGTAGAGAATTTGGAGTTTCCTTGAACCCCAAGAAGTGCATCTTTTCTATTTATGAAGGAAGAATTCTGGGGCATATTGTTTCAAAAGAAGGTTCGACTATTGACCCTGAGAGGATAAGTGTGATCCTATCACTCCCATTGCCAGCACATAAGAAGGGGCTTCAAATTTTCCCAGGGAGAATCAACTTCTTCAGGATATTTATCCTAAATATTGTAGCGTTGCTAAAGCCCATGAAACAGATGCTAAAAAAAAATGTTGCTTTTCATTAGAAAAGTGAAGGTAAAAGGCGGTTTGAAGAAATAAAGGAGGCAATGGTCTCTGCTCCTAGTCTAGTAAAAGCAATTTTTTTAAAAGAATTCATTCTTTATGCATTTGGGAATACTGACACTATATCTGTCAGACTAGTTCAACAGAATGATGAGAAGTAGGAGAAACCAGTGGCTTTCTACAACCAAAGATTGGATGGATATGAATTGACATATGCCTCTATGGAAAACCATGTCTTAGCTGTGGTAAGGAGTTTGAAAATTTTTATAAATTTTCTTTCGAATAATGTAGTTCAGCTTATGGTTTCCCATCCCTACATTAAATATTTACTTTTGAACAAAGATTTGAACCATAAGAGAGAAGGATGGATTATGAAAGTAATGGAATATGATATTCAAATCAAAGTCACTAATTTAATAAGAGGGAAAGGACTGTGTAAGGAGATGGCAGAGGGGAAAGAAGAAAATAATCAAGAAGGAGTAGATGATGTCCTAATGAATTAGAATGCAACCCTCAAAAATTGGACAATGGAGATGAAGCATTATCTCCTGACTAGTGAGTGTCCACAAGGCCTTGACAGAGCCAAGAGAAGTTATTTCTATCTACAAGCCATCCCTTTTATCATTCTCTATGGTATTTTATACAGAAAATATTATAATGGTTTCCTTCTAAGGTGTGTTAAACTAGATCAGATGGACAAAATTCTTGAAGAATCCCATGATGGAGCATCCAGAGGCCATTTTGTAGCAAGAACTACTACTCTGAAAGTAATGAGGGTAGGATATTTCTAGCTCGATCTACACAAAGATGCTTTTCCCTGGGTAAGAAAATGTAAAAATTGTGCTCTATTTGCAAGCAAGAAGAGGCTAGAATCTTTACCATTGCATCCTATTAAGGTGGAGCAGCCTTTCATGAAGTGGGGGTTAGATTTCATTAGCCCCATCAACCCACCCACCAGTGATGGACACAAGTGGATCCTCACCACCATAGATTATTTCACTAAGTGAGCATAGGTGATAGCACTAAATGATGTAATTGAAGGACCTGTCCTCAATTTCTACCAAGATATGGTAGTGAGATTCGGAACACCTCACTCCATTATCTCAAACAATGCACTCACCTTCCTAGGAATGAAGATTTCAGAATGGGAATTAAAGCATAACATCATCCTAAATACTTCATCTAACTATTACCATCAAGGTAATGGTCAAGAAAAATTGAAAAACAAGAACCTGATCAAAATAACCAGGAGAACTATTGAAGGGAATCAAAGATATTGGCTTAGGAAATTGAAAATGGTCATGTGGGAAGATAGAATAACCCCTAAGATATCCACAAGTAACTCACCATACCTACTAATCTATGGGAAGGAAGCTAAATTTCCTATTTCCATTGAAATACCTACTTTTAATCTAATCAAGGAAATTGAACTAGTACAGGAAGATTCCATGCAAGTAAGGCTTGCTAAACTGATGGAATTTGAGGAAACAAGGAAAATAGAATTGGAAAACCTAGAAAGCCATCAGGCTAAGATGAAGAAAACCTTTGACAATAAGTCCATGCTTAGGGTTTTCAAGGAGGGAGTCTTGGTCCTTAAGTGGGATGAATTGAAGAATAAACCTGGGAGGAACACTAAGTTTAATGTGATCTGGAGTGGACCCTTCATGGTCACAAGGTGTAAAGCCTATAATTCCTTCTAGTTGTCTTCCATGGAGGGAGAAGAATTGTCCATTCCTATGAATTGGATTCACCTCAAATAATGTTATTGAGGTCAAAGTACTACCCCTTATACAATAGTAGTTAGATGTTTCAGTTCTCGTTGTCTGTGTTCCCTAAGTGTTGTAGAACAAGTTTTATTTTAGTTTCTGTTGTGTTTCAATTTTCTGTTGTTATCATTAAGCCAAAGATACATTGATGCCATTCTCAAAGATTCATCAAGAAAGCATCAGTGATCAGTATTAGTGAGTTCAAGACCCACTGATACAAACCATTCAAACTCACAGGATGAATCCCTCAGAATAATACCAACATACCTCAGGCATTTAGTTTGTTTTGTCAGGAGGAGGAGCTATTTTTTTTCAAAGTTTCAGCCAAGTTTCAGTGGTGGGAATCAGAAGATTCTATTCCCAATGGATGATGAATGAAACTAGCCAAAATGGTACTTAGCAAGAAATTCCTCACCTAAGGTCACTAGAAATGTTACCCAATTTTATGTTCATTCAATTGGTTAGGGTTGTTAGCCTAATTACTAGGTGATTTGCTAAATAACCTAGTTTTCAAATTATTAGTGATCTGAATTTATTTTGTGTTCATTTCCTAAAAGATGAAAATGAAATTTACATAAAGGAAAGGATCAAACTAAGATATCCAAGAAATAAAATGATATATACATTGGATCATATTCAGTTTGAACATAAATAACAAGTATGTGCAGAAAGGAAATACAACATTTATCTAAGCTCACACAGGTTGTGAACATAGCCAAACCATAGAGATATATGGTTAACTACATGCATACATAAATAAAATGAACATAAAAAACAAGGTATCAGACATTTCCTGAAGCAAGGAAGAAAGGTTGGCCCGGGTGTGGCTCCAGTATGCTCCTGATTGGATCTAGAACCTGCCAGAAAGTGAAGAAATGGGCTTAGATCCAATGGATCTAAGAAATGCATGATAAGTTGTTATCTACATACACTTATAGTCATGCATACATGAATTCATACATACATCAAAAGGAGGGAACTATGCTCTAGGCATGAACATACTCACAATAAAGCTACAAGGGAAAGAAGGATACCATGTTTTTCTAATCTATTTGTTCCATGTGCAGGTATAGAAGAAGTTTTTTAATTACATTTATATGTAATAAATTCCCTCACTCATGCATAGGCAGTCTTTAAGGGAAGCCATCATAGGCCACCTTTAAAGAACAATTGTGCTTGGGGAAGAACACTTATGAAAATGAAGATTCTCCAAAGATATCAATGGATGGTGTTGCTCTATAATGTGGCCACTATCTGAAGCCCTCAAATCTTCTTGAAAAATCCCACAATGATAAGGAAAAAACACCCATGATCAGATGCTAGGGCCTCTTAGTACCCTACATTGAAACAAGCTAGGGTTATCAGAAGCCCCATCAAAAATAGGGTTTCTGATTATCCTAACGGTCACAAGGAGGAGCACTAATCTAGAAGGATAAAATAGAATGAAGAAGTAACCATGGGGAATTCAAAATAAATAAGACAAGGTACAGTAATGGTGCATGAGGACATCTTGTAGTCAAAACCAAGATGCAGTATCAATGGTGTATGAAGACACAAAAAAATACAGCAAATGCATGATACTTGTGACATATTCTGTAAAATCAGCATAGCATGATGGATCTCAGCATTGAAGATGGGAATTTTCTAGACACAACAAAATGATGTATGCACCTCCAAAGTTTAGAACAAAAAAAGGTATGGTGTTTTTCATATTAATCTATGCATCAAGTATATGCACATTATATGTGAATAAGTAGTAAAACAACATATGAGTTTTAGAGTTAGCATCACTTATCAATTGCACATGAGAAAAGATGATATGCATGTTTAAGAATATACATACAGCTTGTTAAAAAAAAATAATAGAATATTTAGAGAGGCATATAGCAATGATGAATAATAGATATTACAAATACAGTGTCTTTTTCAAGCAATATAATGAGAAAATATGTTGTAAACAACATTAAAAAGAGCCTATGTACACCCATAAACAGTAGCAGAAGAGAAAAAGTGGAGCCACATATTGAAAAAATCATCCATGGATGACATTACAATACCAAGGTGCCATCTTCTATGGATGAAAAGTAGCATTATTCTCAAAGTAATAAAAGTAATGCCCTTGTTTTCCCACAATAACTAGTGAAAACTAAATAGTAAATGCAATCATTCGAACAACAAAGGATGCCCTAGCTCTATCCAAAAATGAAGACACAACAATAAGATCAAAGCCTCAACAAAGATACAAAGTAGATACAACTCTATGATCAAAAAAAGAAGTAGGATGCAAATTGAAAGTGGGTTGATGGAGAAAATATGTAGAGAAGAACAATTTTTTACCAAAACCACAAGATGCAATGAATAAAAAACTTACCTTGATCAATAAAATTGTTCCAAACTCTAGAAAATCCATGAAAACTGATCCAAGAGCTGGAAACCTTCCAAATCATGCAACTTTCCTTCCAAAATAGTAGCTAGGGCATCAACACCCGTGTTTTGCTCTTTCATTTTGATGGAGAGTAAAAGCAATGTTTTATGCAATGTTAAGTCATGTTTTAATGTTTGAAATGTGGTAAAAAACCTATGATAAGGGTGGGGTTGTTTAAAATATGTTTAAAAGGCCAATAGGGAATATTTTTTATAACATCTGGTAAGGTGGGGGTTTTTCTTAAGGAAGTGGATTTTATTCTTGCCTAGGGGAGAATTGTATTGATGTTTTAATGAAATTTTAGAGGCAAGAATAAAATAAATGTAATATTATCAACCTATGTCCTACAGTTTATTATATCTTTGATATATTAGGGATATGATTGATGTTTAAGGATTCTTTTATAGACTTAATGAAAATTCATGCACATTCTTTTATTGTAAATATTTACCCAATGATGCAATTATAAATTATTTTGGGCAAATATTACCTATCAAGCATGATTGGAGGAGTAGGTAGATTCAATTTGGTAAGGGGATTATGGATTAGGCATGATTCTGAATTCTTCTCTTACCTACCCCTACAAATCTAGGAACGTGACATCCAGATTTGGGCAACATTTTTGGTGGACCTAAAAATGCAAATTTTTAGATATATCCCTGCATCCAATTCTAGATTTGATGGAGTTAGCCATGGTGAATTCTAGAATACTTGGAAATGTAGATTTTGTGGTTATCAACTATTTATACCCGTAACTTTTTTGTGTAGAGTGAGTTCTTCATTCTATCTCACTCTGAGATTTGAATGCTTGTAGCTCTAAGAAGCAAATTTTTCTCCTCAGCTCCTTTTGGTTGAATACATAACAAAGATCCTCCTTTTCCTATTGTATTTTAGATCATTTAATGAGTTTTTGGTCAGGTTATTGTGATTCAAGTTAATCCTCTACTTGGCATATTGTTTATTTGATGTTTAGAAGGCACGTACTATTTCCTAAAGTCTGATTTGTGTGCTCTCATAAGTCTTTGAGTCAAGAAATTCATTCATTTCCTTCTCATTGACAATATGCACCTTATTACTCTCAAAAGAAATAATATAAGTAGGACAAATCTGTGAATTCCAAGTTGTGTTTAAATTATATTGTGAGAACTTTTTACAATTTGTGGATCTTCAAAGTTTTGGTGAATCACCTAGGTTATAAATCTAGTTTTTCAATTAATTCACTCTTTCTCTCCCTTTCCTCCAAAAATTTTTAGTTTAAGTTTAAGGTGATTCAAGGGGAAGCCAAACCTTAATATGTATATCTACTTCCATTATAGGTTCCCTACAACCTGGAAGTATTCCCATGTTTTACAGGATTGCTGAGTTTCATACTTAGCTCTTTCAGGTGCAATCCTCAGTGACAATGCTAACATCAATTCAAGAATAGATATTATAATAAAGTATAGAATTGATGTAGCATGACTCATTCTCATAGTGTATATTGGAAAGGAGAAGAACCCCTAATTTACCTCTGAGATACTCAAAAGATCTTTTTGGTAGTAGATTTCTAAAGATATTAGCCAATTGTTCCTTTGACTTCACATACTGCAATATCACATTTTTCTCTTGAACTTGTTCTCTCAAGTAGTGATAATTGATAGAAATGTGCTTGGTATTTGAATGCATAACTGGGTTCTTTGATATGTTGATAGCACTTTTGTTTTCATAGAAAATAGTTATAAGATCTGAGATAATCTCTTGCATACCTTCAAGTAGTTGTTTGATCTAAACAATGTTTGCACAATTCATGGCAATGACAACATATTCTGCCTCAGCAGTAGACTAAGAAATGCAACTTTGCTTCTTTCTTAGCCATATGACCAATCTTTCACCTAGAAAGAATGCTCCTCTACTAGTACTTTTCCTTCCGTCAATTTTTCTAGCCCAATCTGCATTAGTGTAGACTTTCAAATCAAAAGTACCTCCTTTCTTGTACAATAAACAAAAATATTCAGTTCCTTTCAGATATCTAAAGTTTCTCTTAACTGTAGACATATGTATTTCCTTAGGATTAGAATAAAATATTGCAACAATCCCAACTACGTGTGTTATATCAGGTCTTCTATGAACAACATACTGCAATTTACCAATCATGGATTGGTAAAGAGTATTATCCACTTCTTGTATCTGATCTTGTTTTTTGCAATTTACATCTTGTGATCATCGGTGTTCCAATAGGCTTGGAATCTTCCATACCAAAATTTTTGAGGATCTCTTTGATATACTTAGCTTGTGTAATATAGATTCCTTCTGCAAGTTTGTGTATCTATAGACCTAGAAAGAACTCAATCTCTCCAATTATTTAAATTTCAAACTCTTTTCTCATTTCATCACCAAATGCCTTACCAAAGGTGTTATTGCCTCCAAAAAAAATATCATCAACAAAAAATTTCTGAAATCCAAACCTTGTTGTCACTGTCACACTTCAAATAAACATTACTATTGTCACTTTCTATTTGAAATATTTTTTTGATTAGATAAGAGTGAAATCCCTCATACCATGCTTAGGGTGCTTTCTTAAAACCATAAAGAGCTTTGTGTAATTTATATACCTTGTTCTTATTTGCGCTCTCAATGAATCATTCAAGTTGTTCAATGTAAACTTATTCTTCAAGTATCCCATTTAGAAATGCAAAATTGACATCCATTTGATAAACTTTGAATCCTTTGCAAGCTGCATAAGTTGGAAGTATTCTAACTCCTTCCAATCTAGCAAAAGGTGCAAAAGTATCTCCATAATCAATACCTTCTTCCTATGCATAACCTTTGCAAACCAAACTTTCTTTGTTTTTGATAACTTCTCCATTCTCATTCAGCTTGTTTATGAAAATCCATTTAGTACCAATAACAATTTTATCCTTTGGCCTAAGTACTAAATTCCATGTACTTTTCTTTTCAATTTTATCAAACTCTTCTTTCATTGCTTTCATCCAATCTTAATTATCTAGTGCATCTTTAACTTTCTTTAGCTCAAATGTAGATATCAAACATGTACTGTCTCTTACCTTGCTTCTTTTCATCACTCTAGCATATTTATTTGCAATAATATTACTTGGCGAGTGGTTCCTTCTCACATATTTTTCTAAAATAGGCTCAGTAGGTCTAAGTGCTTCATCCCCATCACTCGGTTGTTGATCTCTTTGTTCAGCTTCCTCCTCGGTAGGTTCTCTTGGTAAGGTGTCAAGAACATCATGTTGTACATTTAAAAACTTCTCATAATCTCTAGGTTCCTTTTTACTTTCTTCATCATTGTTTTTTGCAAACTCATCAATTATCACACTTGCACTTTCCACCATTTTGTTAGTAACTTCATTCAAACACTTATAGGCTTTACTCCTTGTAGAATATCCTAAGAATATTCCTTCATCCCCTTTAGAATTGAAATTTCCTTCTCTATAATATTTCAATATGTAACATCTTCTTCCAAAAACTTTGAAATAACTCGCATTAGGTTTTTGTTCATGCCAGATTTCATAAGGTGTTATGTTGGTACCTTTCTTCATTTGTACTTGATTTAATGTGTAAATAATAGTACTGACTTCTTCTCTCAAAAAAAATTTTGAAATACATTTTTCAATCATTAGTGTCTTTGTACAATAAAAAATAGATATGTTTCTTCTCTTAGAAATACCATTTGGTTGTGGTGTCATCGGTGATGACACCTTTATCTTAATTCTATTTTTATTACAAAATACTGTAAACTCATCAGATGTAAACTCACCTCCTCTTTCAGATCTCAGACATTTTAGTTTTCTTCATGTTTCTTTCTCAACTCTTACCTTGTACCACTTAAACATTTGAAATGCATCATATTTTTTTTTTTAAAACATTACAAACATCATTCTAGAATAATCATCCACAAACAAAATAAAATATATGTCTCCATAGTAACTTTGAGTCCTCATTGGTCCACATAAATTAGTATGCACTAAATCTAAAATTCCTTGTATAACATAAGTCTTTCTTTAAAAACTATATTTAATCATCTTACCCTTTTGACATTCTCTGCACATAACATTTTTAGGTTTCTCTAATATTGGTAGTCCTTTGACTCTATTATTTTTACTCACTTTGATTAAGTTGTCAAAGTTAACATGAATAAATTACCTTTAGATTGTTCTCCAGTAGAAATCAAACTCTCCTTATCAAAAAATTTCACCTTTCGATGTTGAAATTCCAGTCGGTGACCAGTGTTATTTAGCTTTGCAACATTCAATAGATTATACTTTAATCCTTCAACCCAATAAACATCATCACACCTTGTGTTATTCAGTAGAATTATAGAACCTTTTCCTTTCATAGGGTATGGAGCATCATTACAAAATCTAACAAATCCCCCATCATACTTCTCCAAGGAAATAAACTTAAGTGTCTTACCAGGCATGTGATGTGAATAACCACTATCTATAATCCATGTTTCATTCTTACATAATTGTGATATTAGGGCTCTTGGTTCTTCTTTGTTTTCTCCGTTATAATTATCTTTAATAGTTGTAGACAACTAAATCTGATTAACCTAATTCAATCAAATTTACTGCATTCTAGGACATATCAGCTAAGTAATTAAGCATTACCTAATTGAACTATATCATCCCATAGCCCTAGTTAATTCAATTAATTGGCTATAGTCCTAATTAATTATCAAAGTCAACCAATAGCTTAATAATTAAATCAAAACCTTTTCCCCCATTATTGAATGAATATTTTATTTATGTAATTCAATTCATTAATATTCCCTTTAACCCTTAACCTAACCAATCCCAACCAGCTAACCTTGAGGTCAAACTAATCCCAACTTCTTCACCCATGCTAATCCTACTCCTAACCCTAATCCTTGTCCTAAAATCTCTCTAATGATGTCACACTCCTAATCTTTGGATTAGGAATTCAATCCCTTCCCCAAGGTCATCTTTCTCAATCCATCCCCATCCAAATGCATTTAATGCTCTTACATCATCATTAATGCATCTTACACTCCTCATTAAGGCTCTTATACCCTCAGTAATAACCTTATCTTCTAGAGTCTTTTTGGCTCTCTTCCCTAAATGGTCACATTACTCCCTCTTTTCAACCCAATCATATTGTGACACTTGTCACGATATGATGCACTTGAAGAAGCACAATCCATGTGCTTTCTTCTAGGTTCATTTGGGCCTCTCCTTAAGATTGCATCTCGACCCTTGATTCCTCACCCATTTTCCATAAAATAAACCTCATTCCTTCATAATTTCAATCACCTTCCATGTAGAGTTATAATGCTATTTTGAGAGAAAATCATAAATCCATCTTTTAGAGAAGAGGTATAATGCTAGTTTGAGATCACAGCTTGAAGCTTGAAGCACATCCATGAGCACACATCCACAAAAAATGGACAAATTCAATGAACAAAATGGATTTTGAATGATCTTGTAGGAGGTTTGTACTTTCTTCATTGGGCTTATTTCAAGTTTTCATTTTATGTCCTAGCATGTATGTAGTTTAGATTATTAGTTCTTGAGTGTTTTGATTCGTTATTATGCTCTTTTACACCTATTTTTCATAGCTCACATTATGGCATGCCTGGTGGGACCCAATTCATCCACTGGTGAAAACTTGGCAAACAAGTGCCTTGGACAAGTGCCCTGATGAAAACTTGGTAAACATGCATCATGCGTAGTTCCTCCATCCAGTTTATCCTCACACTTGGGGGAAAGTTCCTTCTGGCCACCATCCATCTACCATCCATATCATGTCTTATCCTTTTCACTTCCTCCATCCTCCTCTGGATCTTGATGAGAAGTATATAGGCCACCATATCTAAATGATTTTAGACATCTCTTGACATCCATCTCCTATCTCTCATCTTTATCCACCTATCCTTTTATCCACCCATCCTTCCTTCCATCTATCCTTCTGCACGATCTTCCTCCCTTATCCATCCTTCATCCTATCTTTCACTCACCTTCGTCATTCTCTTGTTATCCTCTCTTCCATCCTATCCTACCCCCTCCTAATGCTTCCTCACATGCATGATCTATCCTAAGTGGGGAAATTTTGTTCCTTGGTGACGTAGCCCTTGGAGACCTTCTTGTATCCACCTGTCATTTCCCAATCCTCCTCTCTTATCCACAATCCTTCATCTATCCATCCATTCCTCTACTAAACTCCTTCCATCTAGTGCTTCCCTTTTTGCATTTTCCAACATCTCCTCTATCTTCCAATTCCTCCTTTCATATATCCCATCACTTGTTTCTTTTGTTGTCATTGGTATCTAGCTATAGGCTACCCTCATACACCCAATTCCACCCATTCAAATCCTAATTCTCCTCGTGACCTACAATCACATGAAAATCCTATCCACATCCTCCATCTATCCCAAGCCAGGCAGCAATCAGCCCATCCAAGCACACCCTTATCCTTCCTGTAAGATTTGATCAAAATCCACTCATCATCATTGGGATGCATCCTTCCCAATCCTTTTTTTTTCTTTGGGATTACATCGTTCCCACATCTAGAGCACCCCATTCACTTTTCCTCTATCTTGGCCTTTTGGCTCAATCAGGGCAACATCATGCATATCTGCCTCCTCTCATCCATTCTCTCTGAGATTCCTATGCTTTTAGTCTATACATATATTGTCTACATCTGTCCAGTCTTGATCCAATCCCGCTTGTAAATATCTCATGTCCTTGGTCAATCTCCTTGCAGAAAGAGATCCAATTCCATTCCGAATCATGTGCTTAAGCAAGTTCCTTATGATGAATTATTTTTTCAGAAATTTGATCCTCATCACATATTTTGGCCAATCAGATACACACTTTACATCTCCATGGAAATGGGTCCTTGAGGATGTATCCTTCCTCTCGTTGACCTAAATCCAATAATCTTTCTGGAAATGGGTCCTTGAGGATGTATCCTTCCCCTTGTTGACCTAAATCTAGATCATCATCATCACTAGGTTCTTGTAGAATGTATCCTTCCTCTTGAACTAATCTCAATCCAATCATCATCCCATATCATTGATCTCTCTGGAAAATTGTGTCTTCTTATTGAATTTTTTGATCTTGAAATTTAATTTTGGTTCTTGGTTATCATTCCTAATTCTTTTAGTTGTTCTCCTCCTCTAGGTTTCCATGATTCTTTATATCATGGTATGCTGCAAATGGATGCACTTGGGATAGGGAACTTGATCTTTTTTTTTGTTTTCTTCTTGTGAGTCAGTCGGATATGACCCTTTCATGTATGTAATCCATTTTTGTTCACATGCTGAACTTGGGAAGTGTCGTTTGCTTGTGGGATTTTTTGGCATCATTTCCACCATGGCTCTTCTAGGACTCATGTGTGATGATGGGGAAACCCCCATGTGTCTATTGTGTCAGTCCTCTGCAACACCGGTGAAAAGGCCTCATGTTCCTAGTAACCTTGGCATGGTCTCTACCATTGCTATATCAAAATAATTGCTCAACTACATGGTGGTATTCCATCCTAGAATACCCCTTGCTCAAGCTTCAAGAAAAATCCTTCCCACCATCAAATCCCTAGAAAAGCATTCCCTTTTAGTCAAATCAAATCCAGTCTCAAACCTAACCCTTCATTCTTGATGCAAACCTAACTATCCCATCCCTCATTTTTCTATCCCCTCCCTCTTTCTTCTATCCCCCCTTCCTTTTTTCTTCTATCATGTCTCTCTTGGCCGTCTTTTCAAGATGCTGCCAAGGCTTCACATTTTCTCCCTATCACCCTCTCAAGGGGGAAACATCCTAGTCATCCTATTCTAAATCTATCCTAATCATCACTCTGGGGTAGCTTCGTTTCCTATGTCCACATCTTCACATCGTCTATTGTTTTAAACATCTTTGAAATAATTTTATTCTAACACTATGTCAAAGAGGGGAAAAATGTAGACACCTAAATCTGATTAACCTAATTCAATCAAATTTAGTGCCTTCTAGGACATATCATCTAAGTAATTAAGCATTACCTAATTGAACTATGTCATCCCCTAGCCCTAGATTATTCAATTAATTAGCTATAGTCCTGATTAATTATCAAAAGCAACCAATAGCTTAATAATTAAATCAAACCCTTTTCCCCTATTATTGAATGAATATTTTATTTATGTAATTCAATTCATTAATATTCCCTTTAACCCTTAACCTAACCAATAGAAACCACCTAACCCTGAGTTCAAACTAATCCCAACCTCTTCACCCATGCTAATTCTAATCCTAACCCTAATCCTAATCCTAAACTCTTGCTATTGTTGTCACATTCCTAATCTTTAGATTAGGAATTCAATCCCTTCCCCAAAGTCAACTTTCTCAATCCATCCTCATCCAAGTGCATTTAATTCTCTTACATCCTCATTAATGCCTCTTACACTCCTCATTAAGGCTCTTACACCCTCATTAATAACCTTATCTTCTAGAGTCTTCTTGGCTCTCTTCCCTAAA
>MU226504.1:1525753-1538374 GCA_018584345.1 Thuja plicata | reverse complement strand
TCATTAAGGCTCTTACACCCTCATTAATAACCTTATCTTCTAGAGTCTTCTTGGCTCTCTTCCCTAAATGGTCACATTCCTCCCTCTTTTCAACCCAATCATATTGTGACACTTGTCACAATATGATTCACTTGAAGAAGCACAATCCATGTGCTCTCTTCTAGGTTCATTTGGGCCTATCCTCATGATTGCATCCTGACCCTTGATTCCTCACCCATTTGTTGGAGATTTTATTCTGAACAGTTGATTGATTGTATGTTTGTCATTGATGACAACATATAATACACAAAAACACTTCTATATGTACTTATCCATATGATGACATGAAGACTTGAGTGGATAGATACATGTTGTTGACATTTTTATTATGCTATGTTCATACACGTAGACCTAGATATGATGTTTCGGTAAAGATATGTAATTCTGTTATTGACGGTTATAGTTCTAGAGGAATAACGGTTTAAGGCCGATGTATGTAACATGTTTATTGAGTTGTGCCTATATTTAGGATATGCATGTGTATATTTATAATGAGTTATGATTTTTTTATATTAATCTAAAGGTGCCAAACAGATTTCAAGAAGATTGCAAAGTTATGGTTAAATTGGTGAAGCCGACTTAGTGAAGCGACGCGTCTATTCAGTTTATACTTGCATGGTTGTAATTATTCTTGTGCGCTTAGTAGAGCTGACAAGGATGTTAAGAAGAGTTTTCCTATAGGTCCCATGATCTCATACTTGGTGTATATACTTATAGAAGGTCATTTGTGATGAGAAGAGTTGTGAAAGTCAGAGATAAGAAAAGCAGAGCAGAGTGTTAAAGAAGCAGAGCTATATTTATCATATGTTGATAATATAGATATTGAAGTAGAAGATTTTAGAACATAGAGAAGATTTTTGTAGTGCTTTAAAAGAGGTTAAAGCATTGGCGCACAAAAGGAACTGATCAGACAAGTAGTGTCACAAACAATAGTTCACCTTGTTGATACAGTGTGTATAAAATAACTAGAAGGTTGTAGCCTTCACCATTTGGACAGTGAGTCCTTGGATAGTGAGTCTGCCACCCCTAATAGGGCTATTGTAAAAGACTCCTAACAGGGTCAAACCCTTAACCAGGTCACTATACTACTGCATTGTAATGAAAAACTCCTAACAGGGTTGAAATATCTTTTAACAGGGATTACTACAAACAATATAGTTCTTTGTGGGTACTAATTCCCACCGGGGTTTTTACCATTTGGTTTCACCATAACCATATTGATGTGTTGTGTAATGTGTTATCTGAATGTGTATTTACTTTGTATCAATCTAGATTAATAAGTATAAGAAAAGATAAAGTTGTTGATAACTGATTCACCCCCCTCTCAGTTATCCCTGAAGTATTCTAACAATTGGTATCAGAGCCAAGTGCCTTGGAGAGAAAGCCTAATAGCTTAAGGTAGATTAGATGGAATACTTCATAAAAGAAAGCCCTAAGTTTGATGGAGAGAACTATCTAGATTGGAAGAACAAAATGATAACACATCTACAATGTGTTAGCTTTGAGATCTTTGAGATTGCTACACAAGAGGTTGTAATTCCATCTCTGAAAGACCTTGCAAAGGATGATGCTACTAATAGACAAAAGGAAACATTTACCAATAATGCAATTGCCAAAGAAGCCCTAATCAACACCTTATCTGACAATAAATTTTCCAAAATCAAGAAGATTGACAAAGCATATACCATATGGAAGTATTTAGAAGACATGTTTGAAGGAGATGTTCAAGCAAAGAATGCACGCAGGAAGACATGGAAGAAGAAATACAACAGTTAGAAGCCAAACGTTGATATTAATCTAAAGTCACCAAACGTATTTCAAGAAGATTGCAAAGTTATGGTTAAATTGGTGAAGCCGACTTAGTGAAGCGATGCGTCTATTCAGTTTATACTTGCGTGGTTGTAATTATGCTTGCACACTTAGTAGAGCTAACAAGGATGTTAGGAAGAGTTTTCCTATAGGTTGCATGATCTCATACTTGGTGTATATACTTATAGAAGGTCATTTGTGATGAGAAGAGTTACGAAAGATAGAGATAAGAAATGCAGAGCAGAGTGTTAAAGCAGTAGAGCTATATTTATCATATGTTGATAATATAGATATTGAAGTAGAAGCTTTCAGAACATAGAGAAGATTGTTGTGGTGCTTTACAAGAGGTTAAAGCATTGGTGCACAAAACGAACTGATCAGACAAGCTGTGTCACAAACAGCAGTTCACCTTGTTGATACAGTGTGTATCAAATAACCAAAAGGTTGTAGCCTTCACCATTTGGACAGTGAGTCTGCCACCCCTAACAGGGTTATTGTAAAAGACTCCTAACAGGGTCAGACCCTTAACCAGGCCACTATACTACTGCATTGTAATGAACAACTCCTAATAGGGTTGAAAGATCTTTTAACAGGGATTACTACAAATAGTATAGTTCTTTGTGGGTACTAATTCCCACGAAAGTTTTTACCATTTGGTTTCCCCGTAACCAAATTGATGTGTTGTGTAATGTGTTATTTGAATGTGCATTTACTTTGTATCAACCTGGATTAATAAGTATAAGAAAAGATAAAGTTGTTGATAATTGATTAACCCCCCCTTCTCAGTTATCCCTGAAGTATTCTAACACCATTTTCTATAAAATAAACCTCATTCCTTCATAATTTCATCCACCTTCCATGTAGAGTTATAATTATATTTTGAGAGAAAGTCATAAATTTGTCTTTTAGAGAAGAGTTATAATGCTAGTTTGAGATCACACCTTGAAGCTTGAAGCCTATCTGTGAGCACACATCCACAAAAAATGGACAAATCCAATGAACAAAATGGAGTTTGAATGAGCTTGTAGGAGGTTTGCACTTTCTTCATTTAGCTTATTTCAAGTTTTCATTTTATGTCTTAGCATGTATGTAGTTTAGATTATTACTTGTTGAGTGTTTTGATTTGTTATTATGCTCCTTTACACCTAATTTTCATAGCTCACAATAGAAACATACACAACTTGTAACACCCCGCCAAGGAACCCAATAAAGATTAACCTAAACCACGTTACTAAGTTTATAGAATAATTTTTTTTTAAAAAGTTTACACAAAAAGATCATACAATAATGCAGAAGCAATAACCATTTACTCACATAACAAATACAATAATAGATTAAAAAAACCCAAGGGTTCCATGACGTAGAATTACGTAAGACCAAAACTCAAACTAGATAACCATAAACAAAAGATTACACATTTATAAATGGATAACATATATAACATCTATAAAATAATTACAAATTCTTATCTAAAACCATAAGGTTTACATCAAAACTCACATCCTCTGCACAAGTCATAGGGTATGTAGTAATCACCCTAATACAAATAACATAAAATATCCAGATTTGCTATCACATGTGATACGCTAATACAAGATTACAATACAGATATGATAAGATAAAAACAACCAATGAAGAACAACAAGAACCTTTTCCTTTCATAGGGTATGGAGCATCATTACCAAATCTAACAAATCCTCCATCATGCTTCTCCAAGGAAATAAACTTAAGTGTATCACTAGTCATGTGATGTGAACAACCACTATCTATAGTCCATGTTTCATTCTTACTTACTTGTGATATTAGGGCTCTTGGTTTTTCTTTGTTTTCTCCATTAGAATTATCTTTAATAGCAACATATACAACTTGTAACACCCTGCTAGGGAACCCAAGAGAGATTAACCTAAACCATGTTACTAAGTTTGTAGTTTTTTTTTAAAGTTTAAACAACAAGATCATAAAATAATGCAAAAGAAATAACCATTTACTCACATAAAAAATACAAGCATGGATTACAAAACCCAAGGGTTACATGACGTAGAATTACGTAAGACCAAAAATCAAACTAGATAACTGTAAACAAAAGATTACACATTTATAAATGGATAACATATATAACATCTATAAAATAATTACAAATTCGTATCTAAAACCATAAGGTTTATATCAAAACTCACATCCTTTGCACAGGTCATAGGGTATGTAGCAATCACCCTAATACAAATAACATACAATATCCAGATTAGTTATCACATGTGATATGCTAATACAAGATTACAATATAGATATGATAAGATCAAAACAATCAAAGTGCAAAAAAGTTTGGCTGGAAGGAGACTCACTTAATATAATCAATAACATTAAAGGCATAAGTAAGACTTCTTGGTCTATCAATCATATCATTGATAAAATCAAGTGTATTGCTTCAAATTTCAAGTCCTTTCATGTAACTCACAATTACCATGAAACTAACCAAGTGGAAGACTGTTTGGCTAACCTTGGGGTTGTAAGTGACGTTAGCCGTAAATGGTACATAACTATCAAGATTAATGATGATATAGATACAAAAATTTATTATGACAGGATCAATCAAAAGGATAGTATTATTATTAATAATGATTAAAATGTATGATTTAAAGCATAACCGGTGTAATTTCTATGCAAAGTTCCAAGTGGTCATAAAGAGCATTCATTGCAATTGTTTTTTGCATGCTTTCTGGGTCTTAAAATTCTTGTGAGTTGCCAAATTACATCTATTCTCAGCATTTTGATCTCAGATGGAGATATCTGAAAACAAAGAAAATTCAGAACAAGTTTATTAAGTTTGGTACCCATAATACGAAGAAGAAAGATGATATGGGTGAGAATCTTAAGAGGGAGGAACTAGCGGAGTGTAAATGGAGACAGGAAAAAGATGTCTGGAGAAAATTGGAAAAAGACAGAATGCACCACTTCATGAAATGTCTGCATGGCAATAATAAAGACATCACAAAGGCCTTTTTTTGCAGGTTGGAATAATGGAAAAGTGAACCTGGCTGAGAAGAGCTTTACTCTATCATTGGAACTTCTAGAAGAGATAACTAGTCTTCCCCTTGAGGGAATGCATTTTTCTAAAAATAAGAAGGAAGGAAATAAAGCGTACAGTCTCTTCCCTAGGATTGATGAAGAAAGAGCTATGTTGGTTAAAGGTAAAGTGGATTTTGTAAATCTTTAAAATGTCAAACTCATTTGGGAGTGTTTATTAAGCTATTATGGAATAATTCACCTTATATGGAAGGTATAATAGGGTTTATGATTACCATTTTGTTTTGGTTAATCACTTCAGACATGATATTAGGGTTTCTTTCCCTTACTTTCTTCTTAGTTTGCTGAATCAAAGCATTGTAGAACATAAAGTTAAGGGTTTCCCTGTCTTGCATGAGGGGCTTATCTTGTTGATAGATGATTATAATAAAAATCAGATTCCTGAGGTTATCTAAATAGATATCCAACACCAAAAGAAATAATTATGATACTCCACCTAACAAGAAAGTCAGCATTGGCTTGAGCGAAATGTCTCGTAAGGTGAGCTCGATTAAACTTGATTCTAAGCTTCCTATCTTTGACGAGGTGAAAGGAATGATCTCAGAAGATGACCAAAAAGAGTTTCCCTCTAAGGAAGTAGAGATGGACAAAGGTGAGCCAAGTAACAGATACATCTCTAGCTCTATTGATCCTTGTAGAGGTAATGATGAAGCCCAAACTATTGAGCCTAGAGAAGATTCTAGTAAGGAAATCCCAGAGGAGATCACAGAGCAAATTAAAAATGTCGTGGAAGTTTATATTGACAAGAGTCGGGGGAAGAGTAAGGAGAACCCAAAATTTTTTGACATAGAAGTGGATAGTCTAGGAAATATTAAGAAAGAGTATGCTAAAGATTTTGAAGATCTAGAAGCTGACAATAAAAAAACTTTGGAAGTAGACTATGAAAGAGCTATCAATAAGGTTGGGAAGGATAACCTCATGGATACTCAGGGAAGTAAGGATTCCATTGATCTGGACAAGAAAGAGGTAAAATGTGACATCATTCCTACCCCTCTTGATAGCCTTAAGGGTGGAAAACAAGACAAAGGCAAGAAAATTCAGAAATGGGAAAGAATTGAAGAGTACTTGTGGGATGTGAACTTCAAAGTTAAGTGAGTTTCTAGCATCACTTCTCTGCAAACGGTAAAAAAAAAAGTCATGTATGGATTCAACATTGATAAATGGGTCCAAGAGGATATTCAGGAGGCCAGATCTAGAATTAAATCCCTAGAGACACATAATGCATTGCTGGAGGATACTATTTCTAAAATGCAGAAGGAGGTTGTGGATTTTCAGAAAGATAAGACTATTTTTTATGAGGTACCTGATAAGAACAACAAGCTAGAAGATATTACCTCCAAAGCTATTGACATCTCTATCAATCCTATAAAAGAGAGTCAATAATAGTGAGGTAATGATGAAGAAGATGCTTACCATGAACAATGAGAGCATGAAAACTACCATAGATAATCTTAAGGCTATCTGTGCTCTGCTAGAAGGGAACAACCCTGAAAAAAGAAATGATGTGGAAGAAGGAAAACATGAAAATCAACTTGTTGGCCCTGGCTCTAGAACAAAAAACTAGTAACAGAAAGAAGTCTTCTCTTCATGCCAAAGATGTCACCAAACTAAAGGATTCAATTCAAAATATCCAGAATCAAATGGTGCAGGTGGAAGATTTTGTTAAGTTGCTAGACTGATCTCAGTGTTGGGAGGTTTTTTTACTCTGTTTTGCTGGTATTGTTTTGGGGGCTTCTCTTTTTTTTCTTGCATTTCTCTTTGGTTTTTGGGGTTTACCCCAGTGTGTTTCTATCAGATGTTTTGACAGTTTGTTGTCTATTTAAGCTTATAATTTTTCCTTCTTTCAGCTTTGTTAAAGGGTTTCAAGGTCCCTTCAAAACCTGAAGTTACTGTAATAAAAATAATGAGCACAACTAAAACAAGGATCATCCATCACTAGAATAAGGATGTCGAATCTCAAATGGTAAAGAATCACTACCATTCGTCCATGTGGAACTATAAAAGCCCACCCCACCATGCTAAGGAGATAAAAACATACCCCACTCAGATAACAAAACCAAAGAAGGAAGTGACAACTAAGCAAGGGAATCTTGATAACTCTTTAACTCTAGGTGTGCTTCACATATTGCAAGGTAAAACTCACTAATCCAGAGAAAATTGACACATGTAGGAAATACAAGCTGTATATAGGAAGGTGTCATCATATACATCTCACCTTTAAGTTTCATCCTAGCAACCTCTCTGGGCCCCGATACTTAAGTGACCATATATGATATTAATGACTTCTCAAATAGACAAAGTCACTAACTATGCCATACACACACCTATGAAGGTGACAAGCATCATCTTATCCTCCATATTAGCCTGTACTAGCGCTCAAGCATGGGCGAGGAACCTTATCTTTAATTTATTTTAAAACCCCATTAATGTGTTATATTATCACTTGTTAAGATTACTTGTAATAAGTGATCCTAGCAGCCACTTGTGGGTCCCGACACTTATTACAAGCCACCCCCTTTTACGCAACTAGATAATCTACCCTAAGCTCACAGATCACACATTGATCTAAAAAGGGTACATATAAAGGAAAACCACAAATCCAGTTCCTCACAAGACACGTGAACGATCATAACATAAAAATATACTCTCAGAGAATACATTAAATACATGAGCTTACAAGTTTAGCGATGGGTAAAAGAATCAAGTCACAACCACATGAGAATGTTAAAACATAAAACACATCCCAAGCCTTTGTAACATTTCCTAAGGTCGACTTAAACCCCCCAAGATAACAAAGAAAGCAAACACATAAACATAATTCATTAATCAAGTATATATACACACGATGAAAATCAACCAAAAACAACACTCATTTAACGAATATGTTTGTTAATTAAAAACTATCATTTGAAGATAAAGTCAAACTAATAGTATAACATAAAATTATTTAAAAAAAGACTAAATTAACTATTAAAACTATGAAATACTAATTTATAATTAAATAAACTAAAAATTAATTTAAAACTAAAAAAAATCTTAAATTATAAAATAAAATATATTAATTAAACTTTAATATAAACTAAATTAAAAAAATGAAATATTTATATTAAAAAAAAATATTTATTAAAACTAAACTTTATAAATAAAAACTAAATAACGATTAAATATAATTAAGTATAATTATACTAAATATAACCAAGGATCAAGGACCCCACATAATAATAAATAAAAACAATTTATATATCTAATAAAAAACTATTAATCAACATTAAAAATATATAAATAAAGATGATTTATAAAAACTAAAAATTAACAAATTGTTTTAATTTAAAACAAGACATAATTATAATAAAAAGTAACTTTAAAATAACTTTTGGAGGGAGCTGGGCCCACCTCCCACTCCTTACCATCATACAAAATCTAGTCTTTTTAAAACATATGAAAAAGGTAAATATCAAATCCACCCACATGAGCAAGGAAGTGGAAACAAATGCAACCACTTTCTTAAGACAATTTTACTCCACTCATGCTAAGTAAAGTGAGGCACATTTGTTTTTAAAGTGATAAAAAATCATTTCATCTGTACTTTTCCAGCATGTGTTATTTATTAATTTTTTTAAACAAAGCATATAAAATGAATATATATATTTTTCCAAGCAGGGATGAACTTATACCATATATTTATATTTTTAATATATATAAATATATACGTTCATCTATTTTTTGAAGGAAGAACTACAAAACTATTAGAAAGAAATAATAATGAATTTCCTAAAGCATGCATTTGATCTATGTAAGGAAGGGATATGCAATTAATGTAATTTTTTAAAAGAGACTCCTTGCATGCAATTAAACCCTATTTTTGAACCTAGGGTTTTTGACACGAGTCTGGTAAAGGTATTTTCTTCTTTTCAAGGTAAGCTATTTTCACATGTCTGAAGGCTACTATCCATTTTAGCAATGATATCAAAATTTCGCACAAAGGAAAATATCAATCACAAATCTGAAACCCTAATAGCAAAATTTGAAAACTAAAACATATTGATTGAAACCCTAGTACTTATTTTACAACGCAGATAGTTCAATGGAACCCTTAAACCCAAAATCACGGAACTGATAGCAATACATGAAATGAAAATATACCCAGAAAGATCAAATAACCTACAATTCAATTTTAAGTAATTTTAAAACACACAACATCAAACAAAGAAGATTCAGACATAGGATCCCAGTAATCCAGACAAATAGAAGACACAGATCTGGAAGGCTGGAATTAACAAGTTCAAGATCCTACCTTAGAAACTGATGAGAAGAATCTGATACAAATCCAAGCAATCACGAATCCAAAATACTCCTAAGCTTTGCACAAATCTCTAACCACTTGAATTATCCTTCCACCTAATTGAATTACCTCCAAATGACTTTCAATTCAGAGATATAGAAAACCAGGTAATTAGGTTTACAAAAGTGCAACCCTAAAGGAATATTAATTATTAATTAAAAAAAATACTTTAATTTTAATTTCACTTAAAACAATGCACAAGTTAACTTTAAAATAAAAAATCAAAGTCATAAATCAAAAAGCGCGAGAACATTTTAATTAAATTAATTAAACTAATCATGCAACTTAAAGTAACATTTAATAATTCAATTTGCACAAATAATTACAATTTTTAGACTTAATATTTATTAAATCTCAATTATAAAATTAAGACTTAATAATTAAATCAATTAATTAAATATAGGTATCTAGTTAATATTTAATTATTAAATAGCCATATATTTATATATTTAATATTTTAACCTTATTAAAGGTGTAATTATTAACATTAATAATTACCATAAATTAATTATTAAACACACAAGGCAAACACATCATAAATCCAACTGAAAACCATCTAAACAGAAAGACAACTAAAACATAAATAATAAGTACACACATATAGGCTCAAGAATCCACGTCACTTGACGGGTTTAGATAGGGTAGTCAGTGGGATTGTTGTCCAGTCCTAGGAAAAAATAAGGGTTCAGGCCTAAATATTATCTCCCCTCTTTTACCATTGAGATATTGTGAAAGGGCACACTCACTCCTCTCAATTTGGGAAGACGTTGCCTGATACCTGCAAACCTGCCATCACAAAGATAAACATACATACATATAATATAACATATGATTGTTGAGATCAGTTTATCATCTAGATCTCGCCAAAGCAAGTAACTACGACTTTGTCTCATACCATATCAAACACACTAAACAGAAATGTAAAACACACAAATGATCCATGTGCATACAAAATTAATGTTAGTATTGTTAGTAAATCCATAATTGAAATGATATCATAACATATAAATAACCATCATGAAATAACCATAAATCCATCTGCAACACATAATATACACAACTATCCAATGGATCAATAATATAATTAAAATTAATACATGAACATCCTCAAAACCAATTGAGATAACCAATGCACACTTGAAAAGGCCTAAAATATTTCAGCAATTGAAACTGAAAAGAAAACTAAGGGGTGGGTATTACATCCTCCCTCCTAAAATGAGGTCTACTCCTGGAAGCCTACAACAAGGATAGGGATATGAATCTCCCAACACAAAGCAATCGTATGAAATACAAAAGAGTTTTATGTCTATGTTTGTTTCAAGTTTAAACTATAAGACACCTAATGAGCATACAAATTCCCATAGTTCCCAGTGTAGAAACTTGGGTTGTGATACCAAGTGTAACGCCCCACCAGGGAACCCAAGAGAGATTAACCTCAAACATCTTACTAAGTTTGCAGAACAATTTTTTTTAAAGTTTACACAAAAAGATCATACAATAATATGGAAGCAATAACCATTTACTCACATAAAAAATAAAAGCATAGATTATAAAACTCAAGGGTTCCATGACGTAGAATTACGTAAGACCAAAACTCAAACTAGATAAACATAAATAAAAAAAGTACACATTTATAAATGGATAGTAGATATAACATTTATAAATAATTACAAATTCTCAGATGAAATCATAAGGTTTACATCAAAACTCACATCCTCTGCACAGGTCGCAGGGTATGTAGTAGTCACCCTAATACAAATAAGATACAATATCTAGATTAGGTATCACATGCGATACACTAATACAAGATTAAAATATAGATATGATAAGAACAAAACCACCAATGAAGAACTACAATGAACACAATTGAAATAAGTATCATCTATCACTAGAACAAGGACATCAAATCTCAAATGGTAAAGAATCACTACCACCCGTCCATGTGGAACTATAAAATTCCACCCCACCATTCTGAGGAGATAACAACATACCCCACTCAGATAAAAAAACCAAAGAAGGAAGTGACAACTAAGCAAGGGGATCCCGATATCTCTCTAACTCTACGTGTGCTACACATACTGCAAGGTAAAACTCACTAATCTAGAGGCAACTGGCACATGTAGGAAATCTAAGCTGTATATAGGAAGGTGTCATCATATACGCATAACCCTTAAGTTTCATCCTAGAATCTTCTCTGGGGCTCGACACTTAAGTGACCATATATGGTATCAATGACTTCTCAAAGAGATGAAGTCACTAACTATGCAAAACATACACATCTTAAGGCGGAAAGGATCATCTCATCCTCCATCTTAGCCTATACTAGCGCTCAAGCATAGGTGAGGAACCTTATCTTATTAATTTATTTAAAAACCTCATTAATGTGTTATATTATCACTTGTTAATATTACTTGCAATAAGTGATCCTATCAGCCACTTGTGGGCCTGACACTTATTATAAGCCACCTTCTTCTACACAACTAGATAACCTACCCTAAGCTCACATATCACACATTGATCTAAAAAGGGTACATATAAAGTAAAACCCCAAATCCAGTTCCTCACAAGATATGAGAACGATCATAACATAAAAACATACTCTGGGAGACTACATAAAAAACATGAGCTTACAAGGTTAGGGTTGGGTAAAAGAATCAAGTCACAACCACAAAGAGGACCTAAAAATAGAAAACACATTCAAGCCTCTGTACCATTTCCTAAGGTCAACTTAAACCCCCAAAGATAACGAAAAAAATAAACACATAAAAAGAATCTATTAAACAGAAGAGATTACCACAATCCATGATAGTAACAAATTAACAATTTTTGGATTTGATTGTGTTATGAATTTTTGCATCAACGTTTCGAATCACACTCTGTGATCCATCATCAGGATGAGCAATAAGAGAGCACAAGGAAAAATGAATAAAGTTGCAGACCTAAACAGGTTAAAAGAGGGGAAGAGGTGGAAGGAAAGAGGTTCAAGGGCACAAGTGACAAAGTGATGTGATGGAAAATAATAAACAAAGAGGGAAAAAAAAAATAGAGCGGAGAGAAACTAAAAGAAGAAAGGCCCAAGGACAAAAAAAATAAAAATAAAAAGCAAGAGAAAGGGAAAGACAATGTAAGCAAATAAGTCAAAGCAAGTGAGCACAAAAGCACCTAAGAAAAGAAAAGAAGGAAAAAAATAATATAGGTATATAAATATATCAAACAATATAATAAATAAATAGCATATATAAAAGTGAAAATATACTATTACTCGAAAAAATACAAAAAATTGCGTATATAATTGTGAATATATTCTATTGTATATATAATAAAAAATATTATTATAAATATATTCC
>MU226504.1:1474762-1521914 GCA_018584345.1 Thuja plicata | reverse complement strand
CTTGAACCTCTTTCCTTCCACCTCTTCCCCTCTTTTAACCTGTTTAGGTCTGCAACTTTATTCATTTTTCCTTGTGCTCTCTTATTGCTCATCCTGATGATGGATCATGGAGTGTGATTCGAAACGTTGATGCAAAAATTCATAACACAATCAAATCTAGAAATTGTTAATTTGTTAAGAATCTATTAATCAATTAAATATACACACAATGAAAATCAACCAAAAACAACACTCATTTAACTAATATGTGTGTTAATTAAAAATAATCATTTGAAGATAAAGTCAAACTAATACTATAACATAGAATTTATAAAAAAAACTAAATTAACTATCAAAACTATGAAATACTAATTTATAATTAAATAAAATAAAAAATAATTCAAAAATAAAAAATTAATTTAAAACTAAAAAATTCCTTAAATTATAAAACAAAACATATTAAATAAACTTTAATATAAACTAAATAAAAAATGAAATATTTAAATTAAAAAAAAAAAATTTATTAAAACTAAACTTTATAACTAAAAACTAAATAACGATAAAATAATAGTTAAGTATAATTATACTAAATAGTAACTAACTATAACCAAGGGTCAAGGACCCCACATAATAATAAATAAAAATAATTTATATAGCTAAAAAAACTATTAATCAACATTAAAAATAATTAAATAAAGATGATTTATAAAAACTAAAAATTAACAATTTGTTTAAATTTTAAATAAAACATAATTAAATAATAAAAAGTAACTTTAAAATGTTAGAATGATTTAGAATAACTGAGAGGGGGGGTGAATCAGTTATCCTCAGGTCCAGATGTACCAATTGAACTTTAAACACTTCAACCAACCTAGATCTACTCAACAATCCACTTGGACTCTATAACATATGTTTAGTAACATAAACTTGCAGTCCACTGTCCTAAAGTAATCACCTTGTAGAATATAAAAATCTTAATAGTAAAACACATCAAGCAACATTCACACAAGTATGACACCATGATTTAACGTGGAAACCCATTTGGGATAAACCACCAATAACATGCTACAAATTTTTCGCTCTTCAGAAGTGAGCTTTGTGAGGAGCCAACCCTGTTAAAGGTTACATTACACACTATTAGGTGTGACCATGTTAAAGGATTAAATCACCCTGTTAGGAGTGGCCTTGTTAGAGGACTTAAGATCATTCCATTAGAATGTCACCTTGATTAAAGGATTTACAAAATGACTGTTAGGTCAACCTTGATTAAAGGATTTTAACTAATAAAATGGTTAGAAAGTAACAACGGTTTTGATCTAAAACATACAACTTACTTTGAAAATACATATCCACTTTAGCTCAAATGTTGATCAAATGAATGCCCTTCATTATCATCTCTATCTCTTTGATCTTCTTGGAAATCCTTCAAGAAATCACCAATTCACAATTCTTTACTTCTCTTCTCAACCTTCTCTGCCTTCTACTTAGATTAGCCAATCAACTGAATCAACCTCTCTTACCATAACCTACAATTAGGTTATCCTTATACCTCCCTAACTAGGTAGCTCTATCTTTTTCTCTTAATCATCACCATAGATCTTAGGGTTTGGTCAGATCCAACGAATCCTTCCAACATTTTGTTCTCCTTCTATCTTTCTAGATACTTCTCAAAACTCCTTCTCGAATCCATACATAGAAATGGTTAATCATGCATTAAATGCTGAATTTCATTTGTCCTTATCTTCAACACACTTTACATATCCCAAGAACTCAATTGTGTTGGCTGGGAATCTCAATTCTTTCATAAACTGTAAAATAATGACACTCGGTCATCATTGTGTTCTTTCGCTCAGTCATCACTAGATAACTCAGTAAATACTAATGTTTGATCGACACTATATAACTCATCATGTACTGGTGCTTGGTCAACACTAGCATCACTCAAATTAAACTTAAGTTCCTTAATCTTCTTCTCTTTTTCTCGATCAAGACTAAGATTTTAGTCTTCCTTACCTCACTTAGTGTTAAAGATTAAAAAACACATTATCTTGTCAATGTGCCAACTAATCAAGTACCCATTTTAGTTTCTCATAACTCAACCATTTCACTAGGTCTTCTTGTTATCTCCTCTTTTCAAATCTTCTTCATCAATCAAATGATATGGGACTTTACTAGATAGAAATTGTCTTATCAGTTAAGGTTTGACATCAATGACAATATAACAATTATTTCAATTGCAGCTTCCAATAATCTCCCTCTTTGGCATTGATGGAAAAACCACATGCATAGTTACCATACAATCAAAAAAGTATGTTCTATTAACATATTTTCATTAATGTCCTTAGCTTTATTCTGATTCTCTTCCAATTCAAATATCAGCTCCCTCTTAGATAGATATATCTCTTTATAACTTAGCTTATCTCCCTCTTAGTCTTATCTCCCTCTTTGACAATAATGCCAAAGTCATTCATCTTCACCATGTAGATATCTCTATGTCAACTTTATGAACTATATGCTCCCTCTGTCATCTTTCTTGTGACTGATCAACATCTTGTGCTTAACTCTTCACAACTTTAGGAAACTCCTAAAGTGTGACCTCCTTGCATCAATTTGTCAAATATTATGGGTATTACATTTGATGCAATCACTCCATTTGATCTAGTTAGCCTCAACTAGGGGAATCACCCATAATTTACCTCTCAGATACTCATGTGCATCCTTAGGTAAATATTTAGTAAATATATCTGCTAACTACTCCTTGGTATTCACATATTCCAATCTCACTTCTTTGTCTTGAACTAGCTCTCTCAAGTAATGATACTTAATAGAAATATTCTTGGTCTTAGTGTGCATCACAGGATTCTTTGATATATTAATAGAACTTGTGTTATCACATAAAATAAAAACTGACTCAGTGATCTCTTCCTTCATACCTTTCAACAATTGCTTGATCCACACTATGTTTGAACAATTAACTTTTGCTGCTACATATTCAGCTTCTATTGTAGATTGAGAAATGCAATTTTGTTTCTTGCTTGTCCAAGAGACTAACCTCTTTCCTAGAAAGAATGCACCACCACTTGTACTCTTTCTATCATCCACACACTAGTACATTTCACCCTATTTTTGACCTAAATTATCGATGAGGCATTATATTTATTTTTCTTGGTTGGATTGTGGAAGGAAAATTTTGATTTTTTTTAAGTAATGCCCATGTTCATCAAAATTGTGATGAACACCCATGTTAGTCAGAATTATGATGAACATAGGCATTACTTAAAAAAACATATCTATTCATTATGTTTCCTTACGTGCATTATTCAAAGACCACGGAGGGCACGAAGGGTGGAAGAAGTGAGGGCACAGATGCCGGTGTGAGTTCACATGTAAGATCTACGATTTCATGATACGAATTTAATTTTATTGTTTAATTTGTTGATCCACCTCTATTCCCTGCATGATCGATGAAACCCTACTATCTCTCTTCCTTTTCAAGATGTAAAAAATGAATCATCTGATATCTAGTGGAAAATATATTGTGAAGGCTCCTGTATTGGTATATGATGTATGCATAACTTATACTGATCTTTTTCCACACACTAATGCAACTAACAATGATATCAATGAATCTGAGAAGAAATAGAAATTTAATAAAATGTTAAATGTCATAAAATATCTATGGTAGGAATGCCCTTATTGATGCTAAACTAAAATTTCTATGCACATGGATTGATGTGGTTCAGTGAAAAAATTGGGAATCGATTGGTTCCACGAGCTGTTGTGAAGGTCGATCTCCCGTGGAGACATAAAATAATATCTAATCCTTTTACTTCAAAATTTGAAAGATGGAGTTGGCTTTATTCAGATGCTAAAGAACAAATTTTTCTCTTTCATATGATAATAAGGTCAAATCTTCTTTCCTTCTTGGTCCAGTACTAATTAAAGGTCAAATAGGAATATATTTATAACTGCACAATCTGCAGTGATTTCATTGAAGTATTTTGCATTTTAGGGCGAATCTGTGCTCAATGCAATTGTTGTTACCAAATGGAACAGTTAGATGATTTCAGAGTATTGATCATTATTTTTTGTTAAGTGTGGTCAATTCATGATATGCTATTGTCATATATGTCTTTAATCCTTATTAAAGCAACATGAGCCGAAAGTTATCATTCACTCTTGAAACTGATACTGGAATTATACTTTCATGACAACTGTTTGACAAAATGCATAAGGGAAAATAGTTAAATTTTGGTGAAGAATGGTAAGCAATCTTACAGTAGTATGAATGTATAGTGCCATGGATTTTCTATATCTGTTTGCATTTTCAAAAGATCAATGTAATCTAAATCTTATAACAGAATTGATTTGTAGCATCATTGATTATCAATTGGTTGTGTAATGCAAATTTTAGTTGAATATGATGGCCTTGGAAAAATGAATATTCTTTCAAAAAATGCAAACTAGATACATAATATCCTACAAATAAAACCTAATCAGATGTGTGCTATCTATTTGATAAACTGAGTAAGGAAAATAGTGCACAAGTTTGGTTAAGACAAGTGGGAATTAGTTTGATGCCTCTCAAAGATATCATGTGAACTCTTTGACATAGTTCCCTTAGAAGATAAATGCAAAATTTTTATGAAAACATTTTAATTAGGTTGAAAGAGTTTGGCATCTCATTCTCCTAAGTAATTCCCACCCCTATCTCTGCCAACACAAAAACATCAATGTTGTCCACTAGGAAATATTCCTTGAAAACCTCCCTTAATAGAAGTGGAATTTCCACTTCCTTTGTAGATGTCGTGGACTTTACTACGAAGAGATCATCATTAGGGTTGTTGATGGAAAGAATAACACTGCCAAAAATAGATAAGTTGTGAATAAATTACTTTGAAAAATGAAAAGGATCTCAATGTTCTAGGCCTTGCATGGATGATCATTTTAAACTAGTAAATATATTTGACTTAATTGTGAAATTTAATGAATGATGTATTCAACAAAGACCTAAGTGTAATTGGGCTATGGAGATTTGTGAACCAATTAAAGCAACTCAATTTTGGTTAGTGATATTCACAAGGGAAGAATATGCAGCCAAAACCTATAGTTAGTTATCAAAATTATTGCAAATATGCATAATGAATGCAAGAAACCACAAATCAATGAATGAAAAATACTTAAAATCTAATGGTGGGGATGGTTTCTACCATCTTGCATCCCCTTTAGGATAACTTGTGCCCTTGATGTTCAAAATCAATTGATATACCTCATATAGGGAACACATGAATTGGGGAGTGAAAAATATTAAAGGGGAAACCCATAGAAAAGATGTATCTTCTTATTATACATGCCCCAGAAAACTCATTCCTCTATCTTATATTCTTTGGCCTCAATGCCACATTAGCAATAAGAAAATAAAAATTAGTTTATTTTCTTTATAGAATTGTAATGCCCCTCTTCAAAATACAACCTAGACTAAACCCTCCACATAATATGGTAATCATATTTGAGGATTTCAAGTATATATCATTGAATTTAGTTTAAAATATTCATAAACATTGAATATTTTATAAAGACAATTTGAAAACAAATGAAACTATCGGAAAAAGGAAAACTTATACTTTAGTTGTTGCTAATTTGAAACGTTGCACTACCCCTAAAACTATAATATATATGTTGGTGGATTAATGTAATACATATTGCACTCATGGTTGCAAATGTTAGGTGCCCTTAGATAGAGTGAAGAATTTTACTAGTATATATTTATGCATAGAAGAATTTTATTATTTAATTAATAAAAACCAAAATAAATATAAGTTAGAATCATTGTAAGTGTTAACTAAAATTAATATTGTGAAAAAAATTTAAGTTGGATTTAAAATTATTATATTTAAAAATATATATATTATAAGTTTTTTTTTATTATAAATTAATGTTAGTTGATTTTAAAAATTGGAAATTTATATTATTTGAGTATGATTCAAGATTATTTAATCTATAACAATCATTAAGTCAATTTTCATTGGTTTTTGATGCATAGGGTTTTGCACTTTTTACCATGTAAATGTTGCCTATTTTTCTGAAATCATTGTCTTTTATAATGTCATTGTATTAAATTGAACATTACAACCTATTTGTAGGCCCTTTATGGTGAAGTGATCTAAAGTCAAATGTGGGTCTAAAAAATGGATTCATTACCATAGCTTCACAATGTACAAATACCCTTTACCACAACTTGCAAATATGATATCTTCACAATATACCGATCTCTAATAATGGGCGATGTGAAAATAGTTTGTTCTTAAAAGTTAAGTGTGCAACTTGATCGTGACATAAGAAGTTTCTAATCTGCAACTGTAGGTTCTACATTATGTAAATTTGAGAGTAGTGAAAAAAATTCTATTTGAGCAGGTTCATCCCCAATTTGACAAATAAAATCTAGTGTTATAATTGTTGTGAAGTTGTGCCATAGTGTTCCCCCACATGAATTTGATGCATATGTTGGAATTTCTATGATTAGAAGTAGCTGACCCAAGTCACCAAAGTGATTGATTAAGCATCTACCAAATGGGATGTGGTCGTGGTTAGGGAATGCTTCTCACAACCTAAAAATATACCTCCACTTTTGTAAATTGTTATAATTACAAGCTCTACAAACACTTATATTTTTTGAGAAGCCACATACCTAAATATTAATAGGACTACACCTTCCATAATTCATTTCAAATTTCACATTTATGCTCCCTCCTATATCTCTTTAGTGTACCCATTGCACACCAAGGTGTGATTGCTAATCTTTTATTTATAGAGTTAGTTGTGCTAAGCTCTGAAGCAAATGTATTCACCACTACGCCAAATATGAAGGAATGTCTAATGTATTTTTAGTTCAAGGTCACCAACAAATATCTGTAATGTATGTTTCATTAAAAATGTTTTTTATTGATGGTGAAGTAGTGAAAATCCAAAATTATGAGTGTCATAATTTAGTTGGTACAAAATAAGTGTTTCTTGGACATGGAGTTGTTGATGACAATTATTTAATTATGTATTGTCATTGATGTTTACACAAATGTCTAATCCTATCCAAGCACAGTCAGTTTACGTCAAGCACCCTCGAGCATTGAAGAAGACCAAAGTGATTTTTTAGTTCTAACCGAGTTCACTCGGGCATTATAGTTTTGGTCGGGCATTAAAGGATTTTAGTATTAATCAAGTTATGCTTTTAGTGATAGCCAACTAACATCAATTTATATTTTATGGTAAATTGGTTATATGTAACTAACAAACTTAAGTTTTATTGATTATTTGGAAGGTTATTAAGGCCTACTTGACAAGGCTTATCATATATATATAAGGTCATGTTTGGATTGAATTGGTGGGAAGAAATATGTTTTGTGATATGAAGTGTGGAGGAAAAATTAGATGGGATTCTGATTGAGGAAAAAACATACAGAGCTGCAACAAAATATTCGATCAATGAGGATCAAGTAATTAAAGCCAGAGAAGAGATCTGAATCAGCAAATACATTTGCTTCTCAAAATAGGTCAATCTGTTGTTACTCTCTAAAAATTGTAGAAGTGATCAAAATCTCTTAACAAAGTACACTTAATAGTCTTTTTGTAAATCCTCTCACAAGGTGACATTTCTACATTGAAGTGTTTGAAGACCTCTAACAAAGCCACTCCTTACAAGGTGATTAAATCCTCTAATAGGGTGACACCTAACAGTGTGTTATTGTAACCTTTAATAGGGTTGGATCCTAACATGACTCACTTCAGAAGAGTGAAAAATAGTGACTTGTTGCAATTGGCAGTTTTTCCCATATTGGGTTTCCATGTTAAATCTTGGTGTTATCTGTGTACACTTCATTTTCTTTATGGTTTATGTTTCTACAATTAATTACTAAAGGATAATCACAGTTAATATCTTAAGATTTACTATGTTAACTGAGTGACACTTCATTTTATTTATGGTTTATGTTTCTACAATTAATTACTAAAGGATAATCATAGTTACTATCTTAAGATTTACTATGTTAACCGAGTGACAGTTAAATATCTTTTTTAACCAAGCAATGGTGATAAATTTGTTTAAGACATCCAAGGGACTTGGATTTCTTTTTGTGGTAAGTGATTCACCCCTCCCCTCTCAGTTACTCAACTCATTTCCAACACTTGGTATCAGAGCACCAAGTGCTTGTAGGGAAGGTTTAAAGGCATAAGCTAAAGATCAAAGATGTCTTATAGAAGGGGGATCCCCAAGCTTAACAAGGAAAAATTTGTTCCATGGCAAGATTTGATGAGGCTACATCTATCTAGTATTATATATACTAGTTTGCAATTCCTAGATCACAAATATGTGGAACCACCGAGACCTATGTCTGTGGAACATATGGTGGACATGAAGCATCATAACATAATGATGATTGATATTGCTTCTTCACTTAGCTATTGTAAATTTGATGAAGTCAAGGACTGCCCTATTGTCTATGATATGTGGAATAAACTGCATGATATACATGGAGGAGATGACAATGTAAAGAGAGCCAAAGAAGAAAGTCTTAGAGGTCAGTTTGATCTGATGAAAATTAAAGAAGGAGAATACATTACAAAGTACAGTGAAAGAATCAATAAAAGTGTTAGTGCAATCAAAGATTCCAGTGGAACAATTGAAGACAAAATAGTGGTCAACAAGGTATTGAGAACTTTAATTCCTATCTATGCTCTTAGAGTTTCATATATTCAAGAGATGAGATGAAATAATGATGTAACTCTATAGGGATTGGATGGAAGACTTACAAATTTTGAGTTATACAACTTTGACAATTATTCTCCTAATCCTAGCAATCTTGAGTCTGCATTCAAAGCTAAATTAAACCTTGGAAAGATGAAAGGAAAATAGATTGATAGTGACAATGATGATGAATCTGATGATGAAGATCTAGACATCATTGAAGCATTACTTGTAAGGAGAGCTGCAAAAGGAAAAGGATGGTACAAAGGAAGAATACCATTTATTTTCTTTTTACGTGATGAGGTTGGTCATATTGTTGCTAAGTGTCTGAACAAAGAAGACAAAGGTGAGAGAAATTTTATAATACCCCTCTAACCCTAATACAAGTTTTTGAATGAAGTAGGATCTTTAGATGTTTCCTTAAAGCTTAATACTTGTTTTCCTGTAAGTTGTTTATAATGATTTCATTGGCTTGTACCTGAGAATTCTAATATCAGACATATTGTCTGAAGGTATCATTTATGTATGTGTTTGTCCCCATGTATGTATAAAGGACCTTCAATACCTTTCTAAACACAGTTAGGATGTTATATGATATGTGCTAGATGGATATAGATATATTCTTCTATTAAAATTACTTTAGATGAATCTTGTATGTCACTTAATGATTTAGGATATTTATTATGATTATGATGATTTATTATTAGTATCAATTATTGACTAACCCAATACTCAAGATTCTAACCCTCATGTTACATTCTTTGTGTGTGAGCGTATGTGTCTATATACATGATGTGTCTTCATGATTCAGGATGAAGTCGTAGTTACTCACATGGATGAGGTCCACATGATGTATCGATCTTGATCATCTGTCTGCAATGTCTTCTTTAATATGTACATCAATGCACATGTATTTCTTCTTGGTGATGTAGGATTGCAGGTACTGGGCATTGACTTCACCTCGCTTCATAGGTTTGAGTGTGCCCCAAAATCCTCGATCATTTTTGTTGTTACGGAGACAGTGCCAAGTTCCGCAAGACTAAGCCTAGCCCTAATCCTTACTTCTGGATTGGTTCTTTTAGATTTGTCCTTTGATTGTGGATTGATGTCTAATTATGGTTGCTTGGTATTTGATCATTGTGGATATTCGTTATAGTCCCTAGGACTAGGTGAATATTGTTTTGTGGTTGGATTATTAGTTAGTAATAATTTCATGGTCTTATGGAATTAAATATATGGTAATAAGCCTTTTCTAAGTGTGTTCATTAAAGCATGATTATAATAGTAATATTTGCATGGATATATATACACATAGGCATATGGGTGTACACACACAAATATATGTGTGTGTGTGTGTGTGTGTGTGTGTGTTTTAATGTGAGTATTTATCTATTTATTTATTTATGTGTCCTTGTTATTATAATGAAGGGATTAACTATTGTGTAATTAAAACCACTTCATCCTTGGATAAAATAAAGGTAAATTACTTATTGTTCTTTAAAGACAGAAAGTAACTAATTTTTAGCTAATGTGATAGTGAAGAGTAAAATAAAAGAATTTACTTACAACATAAAAATAAAACAATAGTAACTAAAGTGATAAATAAACTAAAAGCATTGTCGGAAAACTATCTACATATTAATTTATCTAAGGACTATTAAAATCCAAACTAATAACCAAATGATGGTTTGTTGATGGTTGCATTCACTGAAACTTCCTGAGCAACCAATCCTACCAAATATTTATGTAAGGAGAGTTGGAAGGTAACAAGTGAGGAGGAAGGAGAAATTATATATGGAGAACTATATATCTGAAACTATTAGAAAGATTAGTGAAAGAATTTGGAGGATATCTCATGGATTGGAAGGTTTGAGGAGAATAGGCTTGGCTGGAGTAGGATTGGAATTGCTTCAAAGGTTTCTCTGCAAGACTCCAGGTAGGCTCTACCAGGAAAGAGAATCATGTTCATGTGATTGCTATGTTTTGATGTGGTTTTTTTACTGTCTGCTATAGTTGCGTGATCAATGGGAATCTTTTATGACTATTTGGAAATTATGCTGTCTGGTATGAATTAAATAATGAAGGTATACCTTATGCTGGATAATGTTTATGTACTATCATTTATCTATTCCTCTTTTTGGATTGTCACCTTAAATGTATTGGCTTTTAGATAGAACCTCCTTCTATTGATATTATCCATACTTCTATCTTGTTAGAATAATGTCTTCTAGTGGTCAACTTTTTGCACCTTGCACCTATGCGTAGGAACTAAATAGGTTTACTACGAAGGTAGGATGGTTTTGAGGGATGTTTTGAAATGATAATTGATGGATCTCAACTGGGTATCTCTATAATTCTTCTTTCCAGACCTCCATCTTATCTAGATTTACCCAGCAAGTCGAATCTAGTGGTTGTTGTCTTGAGTGCACATAGTCCCAACCGCCTATGCAGAACTGGGAACCACCTGCGTAGGATGCATGACCATGTGCACAAAATTCCCCACCTGCATAGGCTATACCAACTACATATCTTTGGTAACCACCTATGCAGGCTAGGTTACCACCTGCGCAGCTTAGGGTTCCACCTGTGCAGGACTCTTCCCGTTTGATTTTTAGGGTTCCCAGAAGGGCTTAGGGTGTCGTGTTGACCTGGGGTTGACCCTAGGGGGTGTGTAAACTTGTAGGAAACTTATTTTTCATATGGTTTTATGTTTAGGATCTTTTGGAACCCTCTCAAGAGTCTAGATAATTTTGGGAACCGAGATTAGGGTTAGGGTGGTCTCAGTCCGATTTTAGCCTTAGGGAAGAACATAAAATGTAACATTTAAGTATAAGCTACATAATTTTAATTCCCTATACTTTAATTTAAATTTTATTTAATACCTTCCGGGATGTTTGAGAGTCGTTTCAGCTTCCTAGGAGTTCAAATAAAGATTCTAGATTTTGAAGGTTTTAGGAATTTTAGACTTAGCCAAATTTCAGGAATCAGCGTGTTTTCTACAACATGATCTTGTTATGATGTTTTGTGGTTTGAGTTGGTATGAAAAAGGCGCTGGTTATATGGTTTTTTAGAATAATTGATGTTTGGTACATTTTTATGTCTTCTTATGTATTAGCTACCATCTTGAATGTCAAATTAGGGTTTAAGACTGTTTGGTGGACTAGGGTCAATCAGTGATCCCCTAAACCCAATCCTAGGTTGCTATGATGTTATAATTAATGTTTTTATGAGTTTCATGATGTTATTGTGTTGTTGATAATCCATTTTGATGCAATATGGTTGTGTTTTATATATCTGTGTACTCGACTATGATTTAGGGTTGTCCAAAGGATTCAGGACAGCTGGTGCTTTCCTAAACTCAACTGTTTGATGTTGTGACATTGTTATGTCTTCCTATGGATTATTATGTGGGTCTTTTATGCCCTTTTTATGTTTTATAAAGGTAGGGAACCTAGGAACACTAGGTGAGTGGATCACAGTGGGTGGTCGGGGCCCTAAGTGGCTAGTACTAGGGTAACCCATTGTGGAGTTGTTTAATCTAGTGATAACAATAATAATTAATGGGAAGGGAATTAAACATTAACTAAGATAAGCCTCACCCATTCTAGTAGTGCTAGTAAATGCTATGCATGGGAGTGGGAGAAGGTTCTATTGTGATAGCACAATCGGACAGTCTCATCCCTATGAGAGATTTTCGGTTCCGCATGTGCCTACTTGGGGGCCAGGACCCAGAGTGGCTAGCTAGGGTAACCCAAGGGGTGAGGTCTATGCGATGACACTCACCTAGAATTTCTTAGAGTTCCTACCAATTTTCTTTATGTCTTTGTGATCTTCTTGTGTTTTCTATTATGTTATGTTTTGGGAAGGGCTACCATCACCTTAGGGGTATCCTAGTTGTTACCTTCTTGCATGGACCTTGGTCTCTATCTCCTAGCATGGGGGAGTGGACTCTTTTTGGATCCACATGGTTGGGTGTTTAATATTTATTATATCGAGGTACTTTTCATGGTCAGATGGATGTTCTTGGCTCCTTTTCATTCTAGATTATCAGCTTTGAAGACTTCTTATTGTATATGTAAAGATGTGCTTATGCATGTGCATTCTTGTAAAATAAATCCCTTGTAAATCATTGGATCTAATGATATGATGTATATCAACGTAATTCAAAGCAATGTATAAGGGAATGGGTAGATCTAGGAAAAAGTAAATGGAAAATATTAGATGTTATCAATATGAAAAGATAATTGTTTAGGGTACTTATTCACGTATCTTTTATTACTTTTGGTGTCCAAGAAATGATCTTAAAATTAGTATGAAATAATGTATTTACAAATGAATGTGCTATCTCTTGATGCATGGTTGTGGAAAACTATTATGAATTAATAAATCTATGAATAAATAGCTATAGAATTTAATATTGGATTATGGTTACTATGTTTCACAAATGCATATGAAATAATAAAGTATATAGGGCATTGCATATCCATCAAATGTTTATCTTTCACCTGAATGCTTAATGAATAGTGTAAATAATGACATAAGTTTAGTAAAGGATAACTCACATGGATGCATGTCAAAATATTAGGATTGATGGTAAGATTATACATGTAACTTAATGTTAAGAGTAAAGGAATGAATTGTAAACTTATTTAATAAATCAATGCCCTAATGGGTAAATGAATAGATTAGATTATGTTTCTCTAATAGAGGTGTTAGGGAACCTAAGGACTTAGATTAGTTATAATATTTCAAAATATATATATATTCACATCTCTTATTAGTTAGTTGGCTTGTCCTCTTGGGTTCCCTAGCGGAGCATGACAAATTTCAACAAGTACAAAGGAAAGAAAGATTTCAAAAGCTACAAGGAAAAAGGTAAGAAATCTTGTTATATTGCTAAAGAGTCTGATAGTGATGAAGATGAAGATGAAATGGTTTATATTTCTATTAAGGATGAGTCAGATAATGAAGATAATGAAGATATTGCACTATACTCTCATATTAACAAGAATGGCACTTGGATAATTGATAGTGGTTGTTCTCACGACATGACTGGTGATAAAACAAAATTTGAACATCTTGTGCACTATGATGGTGGGAGTGTCATTTTTGGGAATGATGAACCTTTCTATGTAAAAGGTAAAGGTTGTATTGCTCTTACTGAAGGAATCAAGTGTGAAAATTCTTATTGGGTTGAAGGACTAAGGCATAATCTACTAAGTGTGGCACAACTAAATAACATTGGTTTCAAGGTAGAATTCATGAATGGTAAGACCAAGCTCCTAGATGGTAAGGGAAACCTAGTTGGAACTTGCAGGAAAAAAAAAAGGTAATATATTTTATCTTGACCTCAATGAAAGTTCATGTTTTATTTCACAAGTAGAAGAAAGTTGGTTATGGCATAACAGGTTATGCCATGTGAACATTGATAACGTGATTAGCATAAGAAAGAACAAAAGAGTAAGAGGTATTCCTATTTTGATGAAACCTAAATTAGCAATATGAAAACAATGTCTTGGAATTAGTGCATACTGATTTGTGTGGACCAATTGGAACAACATGTTACATAGGTGAGAAATATTTCATTCTATTTTTTTATGACCATTCCAGAATGATGACTATTATGTTTCTAAAAGAAAGATCAGAGGATTTTAAGAAATTCAAATGGTACCTTGCCAAAGTTGAGAAGGAAATAGGAAATAAACTTAAATTCCTAAGATCTAACAGAGGAGGAGATTTCATTTCTAATGAGTTCAATGAATTCTGCAACAAAAGAGGAATCAAGAGACAAGTTTTTACCCCAGGTACACCACAACAGAATGGTATAGAAGAAATAAGTAATAGATCCATTATGGATTGTGCAATAACCTTGATGATTGCAAAGAATTTTGCTACCAAATACTGGAAGGAAGGCATCAACACTGCAATTCACACATTGAACTAAGTTCAACTAAAGAAAGGTACTAAGAAGTCACCTTTTGAATTATGGTATGGCTATAAACCTAATGTTTGTTATTTCAAAGTATATGGAAGTAAATGTTACATCTTGAAGGAAGCAAGAAATGGAAAATTTGATGTAAAAGGTGATGAAGTTATATTCCTAGGCTACTCCTGCAAAAGAAAAGCATATAAATTTTTTAATCTTACTATTCATAAAGTCATAGAAAGTGTGCATGTAAAGATTGATGAGTTTGTAGATAGAAATGAAGAACATAGCAGTAAAGAGCCAGAGGACTACAAGATTTTTGTGTAGTATGAACCTGATACTATACCCAAGACATAGGCAATGGTGATTGGATAACAACCATGTCAACCACTGAATTCCTCTACACAAATCTTGTTGCAACTTGTGCAACCAACATTGCTAACTAAAGAAAATGAGTCATAGAAAAAGGCACCTGAGTCACAGATAGAGGCACCTGAGTCACAGACAGAGGCACCCAAGTCTTAGATAGTGGAACCTAATTATCAGACAGAAAACCATGACAAAATATTTGAGCATGGTGAACATAGTAGAGCAAGCCAAGAATTAAAGAGGAAGGATCCTGTACTTGCCAAATATGTCAAAAGGCATCATGCACCTAAGAAAATAATTGGAGATTAGACATAAGGTATAATGACAAGGAACAAAATCAAAGGTACATGTTTGCTTAGTGAAAATGAACCTAGAAATGTTAAAGATGCATTTAATGATGAAAGATACATCAAAGCAATGAATGAAGAGATTGAGAAGATAGAAAAGGAAAAAACCTGGACTCTTGTACCTAGACCAAAAGACAAGAATGTGATTGGTACCAAGAGGGTTTTCAGAAACAAGATGAATGAGAAAGGTGAAGTTTCTAGAAATAAAGCTAGATTAGTGTGTAAAGGATATGCTCAAGAAGAGGGTATTGATTATGGAGAAAATTTTTCTCCTATTGCAAGACATGAAGGAGTTAGAACTCTTCTGGCTTATGCTGCACATAAAGGATACAAGTTATATCAAATGGATGTAAAATCTACATTCTTGAATGGAATCCTAGAAGAAGAAGTTTATATTGAGCAACTTGAAGGTTCTATAGATCCTAACAAAAGGAATATGGTTTTCAAATTGCACAAATCCTTGTGTGGACTGAAGCAAGATCTGAGAGCCTGGTATGAAAGACATCATGGTTACCTGGTAAGTATTGGATTTCTGAGAACTAATGATAATAGTAGCTTGTACATCAAAGAAGGACCTCAGAACAAGATACTATTAGTAGAGATATTTGTTGATGATATACTATTCACTAGATATGATGATTTATGCAAAGCATTCTCTGTAAAAATGAGTAAGGAATTTGAGATGTCTATGTTTGGTGAAATCAAATTCTTTGTTGGTTTACAAGTTTATCAGATGAAGGATGATATCTACATTACTCAGTCTAAATACATCAAAGAGATACTGAAGAAATTTGGAATGGAAGATTCCAGACCAATTGGAACACCTATGCCTACTGGACATAAGTTATTTAAGGATGATGATTCAAAGGAGGTCAATCAGACTACCTATAGATCCATGATTGGAAAAATTCAATATGTTGTTCACACTAGACCTGATATTGCAATAGCAGTCGATATTGTTGCAAGGTTTTCAACTAATCCTAGAGAGAATCACTTAATGGCTATCAAAGGGATTTTGATATACCTTAAGGGTAGTGAAGATTATGGATTATGGTATAAGAAAGGGGAAAATTTTGATTTGAAGACTTTTACCAATGTTGATTGGGAAGGAAGTGTTGATGAAAGAAAAACACAAGTTGTGGAGCATTATTTCTTGGAAAGAGGTTAGTCTCCTGGACAAGCAAGAAGAAGAACTACATTTATCAGTCTACAACAGAGGCAGAATATGTTGCTGCAGTAGTAAATAGTTCAAATATCATATGGTTCAAATAGTTGTTGTCAGGTATGAAGGAGGAAATAAAAGAACTAGTTATTATCTACTGTGACAACACTAGTGCTATTAACATTTCAAAGAACATTGTGATGAGACTAAACATATTGCAATAAAGTATCATTTCTTGAGGGAATTTGTTCAGGATGAAGAAGTAATATTGGAATATATGAATACTAAAGAACAATTTGCAGATATATTCACAAAAATGTTACCTAAGGATGCATTTTTGTATCTTAGAGGAAATCTAGGGGTGATTCCCCTAACCGAGGCTCACTAAAACATAGTTTAGTGATGCATCAACCAAGCTACATAACAGATTTAACATGTTGATGTAGATATTTAGAGCTTATTTCATATGAATCAGTACAAACATGTACATTACAACTTCATTGGATGTATATTGGATGGTGTCTTTGGCATTGGTTGTCAAAGAGGGAGAGATTATTGATGTCATAAAGATTACTAATGGAGAGATTCATGACAGAGGGAGAAATTTTATCAAAAATAAAGTTTAATGTAAGAGGAAGAAATCTGTATTTCAGATATTGTGAAGATAGAGGGAGTTTTTGGGTGAGAATTAGAATGAATCTAAGGACATTAATAAAATTTGATTCTTATGTATGTTTCTCTATAATTCTTTGTATTATGAAATGTTGTGTTGCCATCAATGCCAAAGAGGGAGATTGATGATAATAATTATTGAATTGTGTATTGTCATTAATGTTTACACAAATGTCTAATCCTATCTGAGCATAGCCAGTTCATGCCAAGAACCCTTAGGCATTGAAGAAGACCAAAGTGATTTTCATTTCTAACCGAGTTCACTCAGGTACTATAGTTTTGGTTAGGCATTGAAGGATTTCAGCATTAACCGAGTTATGCTTTTAGTGACAGCCGACTAACAATAGTTTATATTTTATGGTAAATTGGTTATATGTAGCTAAAAAATTTAAGTTTTATTGATTATTTGGAAGGTTATTAAGGCTGAATTAACAAGGCTTATCATATATATATATAATTTCAAGTTTGGATTGAATTGGTGGCAAGAAATATGTTTTGTGATATGAAGTGTGGAGGCAAAATCAGATGAGATTTTGATTGAGGAAAGAACATACAGAGTTGAAATAGAATATCCAATCAGTGCAGATCAAGTAATTAAAGCCAGAGTAGAGATCTGAATCAGCAAAGATAGTTTCTTCTCAAAATAGGTCATTCCAATGTTACTCTTTAACAATTGTAGCAGTGATCAAAATCTCTTAATAGACTAGACTTAAGAGTATTTTTGTAAATCCTCTCACAAGGTGACATTTCTATATTGAAGTGTTTGAAGACCTCTAACAAGGCCACTCCTTACAGGGTTATTAAATCCTCTAACAGGGTCACACCTAACAGTGTGTTATTGTAGCCTTTAACAGGGTTGGCTCCTAACAGGGCTCACTTCAGAAGAGTGAAAAATAGTGACTAGTTGCAATTGGTGGTTTTTCCCATAGTGGGTTTCCATGTTAAATATTTGTGTTATTTGTGTACAATTCATTTGATTTATGGTTTATGTTTCTGCAATTAATTACTAAAGGATAATCATAGTTAATATCTTAAGATTTTCTATGTTACCCGGGTGATAGTAGAATATATGTGCTAACTGAGCAACAGTGATAAATTTGTTTAAGACATCTAAGGGACTTAGATTTGTTTTTGTGGTAACTGATTCACCCCTCCCCTCTTAGTTACTCAACTCATTTCCAATAGGAGTATGGCTCACCCTTAGATCATAACTAGATATGGTAAGTCATATATAGAAGGCAATCATGTAGAATAATGATGAAGAACACAATGAATTTTTTTTTATTAATTTGGATAGAGATGATAGAAAATTATATAAATTTTAATATTAGTATATTTTTACCTTATTTTTTATCTAACAATTTTAAATTGTATGAGAAATGTTTACTAGACTATGAAGACTAATACTTAATCATAAAAAGAGGCATTTCATACTATAATGAGTGTGGATATTGATAGTAGTATAGTTCTATGTTCTTTTTCATCTAAGAATTTTAAATTGTATAATAAATTTGGATGAGACTATAGACACTAGTAGTTGGTCTTAAGGATAGAAATATCACACTATAATGAGTGTGGGGATATTTTATTAGCAAGGGATATTATGATATTACAAAAAGATCAATAGAGAAAAAATCTAAGATTTTCAAATTGTATAAGAAATTTGTCCTTGATTATGAAGACTCATACTTGTTCTTAAAGAGAGACATTTCACACTATAATAAGCATGAAAAGATTTTGTTATTAGGGGATATTAGGATATTATACAAGAACAAAAGAGAAACAAAGAAATATTGTAGAAAATAATGAAATCTAGATATGAATCCTCTTTGGGTGGCATTTGAAGAAAACCAACAATACATAGAAGACAAATGAGCCAAAATTTTAGGAAGTAATGAAGAGTTAGATATGAATCCATTTTGGATGGAAAAACATAGTTAGCAAATGACAAAATACTTGAAAGATGCATAAGGCATATACAAATTCCCAAAATTTTAAGATATTGGAAAATCATTCTAGGCATAACAACATGCTCTGCTACATTAAATTTCAACTACTTCACACCTACAAAAGTCATGCAAGAAAGGGAATCTGCTAGGAAAAAATGAGTATGAGTAATAATTACATAAATTATGAGTTGTTGGTAATATTTAATGTTCCCAAGTCAGCCTTGTAAAAATTTGAAGTTTCATATCATGCTTATGCTCAAAGGGTATAAAATCATGGTTAAAGTTGTTCCTATACCTCTGCAAATATTGTTTTAAGCCTTTAACCTAGCTAAAATGTTGAAAACCCTTGTCTCATCTCTCAAAGTGTAATATTTGGTCCTTAAACCCTAATCATCAAATTGGTTTCTAATTTCAAGTTACTTTTTGTCACTTAAGATCATGTCTTGAATGGATCCCTTTTAAAATGTTCATATTCATTAAGTTTTCACTCCTAATGCCATGGTCATGTATTACCCCCTAAGTTCAAAGTTTGCAATTGTTCTAATAAAATTCATTATGTGTCATGTAAGTCTTGTTTAATCTAATAGTTGTCGCTTTCCCTCATGATGAAGATGATTGACTTTTAACTATCAAGGGAACATGCAATTCAGCCACATGTCCCTGGGAGATTCAGTCGCAGATTCAAAAGAAAATTGTTACTCACCATAGATCAAAGTCGATCTGAGGGCTCGCGCTTTGTTTGTAGATGAAAGATGAATGAAGGATAACATTGAGGGAAAGTTCCATTGTGACACATGTCCTCGGTGTGCCAAAGTTTCATCATAAAGGTGAGGCTAAATGGAGGACAAGTTACATCTAATCTAATGGCTGGTGCAAAGCCTCATGACAAAGATGTTGTTGAGTTCCTCTTTAAGGGATAGTGTTGTGATGACGCGTGTCTTGAGTGGGCCAAGATGTGAATGAGTAGATGAAGTTAAATTGAAAGCATTTTAGATTTGATCCAACGGTTGGCGCAAAGGCTTATGGTCAAGATGCATGCAAAATAGTCATCAAGGGATTGTGCCATGTCTCCATGTGGAGTCTAGTGGATCCAGCGGATGATTAAGGTTCTAATTAAATACATGGCATCTTTAAGAAGGATCAGATGGAGGGCGCAAAGCCTTAAGTCAAAAGTGATAAAAATTTAACTATCAAGGGAACGTGACATGCTTCCACATGTCTAGGGAGATGAATTTTGTGGAGGATTCACTGTAGACCATCTGATGTGGGGAAAAGCTAGTAGAATCGATGATTCTATTTTAAAACACAGAAGTAGCAAGTTTTGACAGTTGGATGCCAAGCATTGAACTCAAAGTAGTAATGGCAAATGTGTTCTTTCTTCACAGTTAAAGTTTAATGTTTAAGATGATGGGATTTCTATCTTGTTGATCACTAAAGACATTTTGTATAATTGACATCAGTTACAGAGTGGAGTGAAGTTGTAGTGATTGCGGCCAGATTTTCAAGCTTCTTGTGGAAATGGTAATCTTCTAGTACTAATACTTCTGGGTTGTAATAAATATAAATGGATTAGCAGGGTGTGAAGAAAGAGAAAATCTTTATTATTCATTGTTAGACTGTCAAACTTTAAATTGACAATGCCACCCAGAAGAGAATTCTCTGGTAAAGTTAATTATAAGGATAGAAATGTTTGCAATGATTTGTTGCAACAATTAACATGTTGACAAATGATGCATCTAAGACAAAAGAGTTAGTCCCCAAGGATCCACGCTTGAAAATTACTAAAGGGTTATATGATTTGGGTCAGTTTGTTAGGGATGCAAAAATAGGTATGAGTGGTTTGGCCTTGTTTAAGGTGCTCTTTGGTTAGAGAAATTCTAATCCCCCACACAATAATGTGTGGAAATTTGACATAGGCAAATTGGTAGTGCCTAGAATTTTTATGGATATGGATATGCTCACATGTATAGCTAGGAATTATGACAACTTATCTAGATTAGTCAGGGACAAAAATGGGCAAGTCCTGATAAAAGTGACTACACAAGAGATTAGGGAGATATTCAGTTTGAATGATCCAAACACTTCTATGGATAAGATTGTTTTTGATCAATTAAAAGAAGTTTACCAAGCCCAAAGGAAATACTTTAGAGAGGGGCCCCTCAAGCAATATTTTTGCATAGTTGGGGATTTGGCTCTGGTAGGGCCTAATACTAAAGAGCCATTCAAACTTGATTATTTCAACTTGAAAGCCAAATCAGTTTATAGGGCTATTTCTCAAGTCTGTGGAGATGATGAGCAAGTTGAGATGCCTATCCATTATATGCTTATGATGGTCAAGCTTATGCATCCCCATCTAGCAATAATTTTTGATTTTGCCCCATATATTGTAGACCTAATTCATGAAGGGTTGATAGGTGTCCAGAACACAAAGATGTCCAAAACTTTTGCATGGTACTCCTTGTTAATGCATGTGTTTCTGTATAAAGGGGCTGATTATTTTGAGAAGGAGATGGAGTTGAAAAGATTCAAGGATAATGAAATCATGCCTATACAATTGTGTAATGCAGACATGACTTGAGACAATAAAGAGGCCAGCTACATCAATTTTGATATGTATTTTTCTGCCAGACTCAGGGCGTTGTCGTTAAAAGAGGACCCTAGGATTCCTGTAGCATTATCTAAATTCTTGAAGCCAAAGGAATATGACCAAGAGCTGAATATAGTACATAACTGGGGTGATGCTATCCCTTATCTAGTTTCAAAATTATTTAGGGTCTATGGTTTTAGGGGAGTTCCAAACATATTTCCCTACACAGTGCCCCTTAAGAGAGGATTGGCAGAGATCCTAAGACAGATTAGGGGTTTGCAGGAAGATGCCCTGACTGGAAGAGAATAATGAACAATCTTTCTTGTAATCACTATTGCTCATCAGTTTATCATCACCAAGGGAGGATGGAAACACTTGCAAGATTTTTTGAAACCCTACAATATGACCACATCAATATCCATATGTGTTGACCCTGAGGCGTTCATTAAGGATGTGTTCAGAGAAAAGACAAAGTGTGTGGTGTTGAATGATCAATTCAAATTTGCAGAAGACATAGTTAGAAATGAATTTGACTTAATTAACCAAGAAATAAAGAAAGAAAAATGGTTGGCTTACTAGAAAAGCCTTGATTTTATTCACCATTTTGATAAAACATATGATCCTTTAAAGGAATTTCAGCCATAGGCCAAGAAGATTGAATCTCTGATGGATTTGTTTGAAGAAATTATGAAGGCCTTGAGCCAGAAAATAATTAACATATTACAAACAGAGCTAGAGAAGGCTAAATCAATTTTGGGCAAAGCCTTCCTTGCTAGAAACATCCCACAAGGAGAGTATGTAGTATACAAATGGAGAGGATATAGCACAATTTTTCCAACAAGTGGGAAGACCAGTGATCATAAAGGAAAGAGGCCATTAGATCCTAGTGCTCAAGTTTTCCAATCCCCCAAGAGGAAAAGAGTAGAAGAGGGACATCAAGAACAACCTGATCAGGTCTATTCTCCCTCTCAATCCCCCAATATGCATGGATGAACAAGTTGTAGCTTATCAACTAGTGCAAATGGGAAACACTAGACAAATCTATGTCACAACTGAGGAATTATAGGAAGGGGTTCCTGAAGAGACAAAACATGCTCAATTAGACCTAATAGTGGCAAAATTTGCTGGCAAAGAGCTAGATCCATTAACACTCCAGGAAAGTGACAAATTTCTATCTGATGACAATTTTGTTAAGGAAAGAGCATTTTTACAATTCTTGTGGAGAATTTACATTGATGAGTTCAAGAGTGAGTGCCAAAAAAAACAAGAAGAACAACCTACTAGAGGAAAGGAAGAAATTTAAAATTAAATCAAGTAGGAAATGATCTCCACATTTGAGAAAATAACTCCTGAGGAAGGAAGAGCACTAGTGAAGAAGGAAGGAGTACTAATACTTCTTGAATGGGACATAGCTAACGCTATTGTTTTTGATGATGTCAGGAAAGAAAGAAATAATGTTCATTTCACAGAAGAAGAATTACAACAAGCTTCAAATGGTGTGAAGTTAAGTGAGGATCATGCACCCCTAGTTATGTGGCAACTAAGGAAAAGAGACCCCAAAGTAATAGGTGAAGACACTCAGGCTGAACATTCAGGTAGCCTTTTGGTACAGAGGGTTGCAGAAATAGGGGCTATTGAGGTAGCAGGTATAAGGCTAGAATCTGCTAAGTTTAGTGTAAGTGTAGCGTAAAAATTAGAGAATGAACTCAAGGTCTTGAGTGAAAATTTTGAAAGAGTTTTGGATGCATATAATGAGGAGAAAATAAAATCTACTGAGAAAGATAAGAAGATTGCAGAATTGGAAGGTAAGAAATTAGAGCATTTTGTCCCCCAAATGATGATTTCTAAAGATCCCTACCAACCTTCATCATCTAGCCCATATATCACTTATCCTCCCTCTCCTCTGCCATCAAGCCCTGCTACTTTAGCAGATGTGGAGATGGAAAGAGAGATTATTTTTTAAAAGGAAAATGCTAGAAGAAACCACTAAGAAAGATCTTGAAGAATCTTCAGTGTTCAAAGAAGTAGAAGAATGGGTTAAATAGAGGCACTCTAACAAGATATACTCCAGCCTCTTGATATGTGCAAAAGAGGTGAATCTTGCTGATCTTTATTTGTTGGGTAAAAGTTTTTTTAACATTATAAATAAATATAATGGAGACAAAGATCAATGGGGTTTGGTCATGGACACATGGAAAGGAAAAGGGGCTGAGGTGAAATAATTTTATTCCATGTCCAAAGAAGAGAATAATATTGATATTATTTTGACTAAAACGTACAAATGTTTGAAGTTAATGGCGGACCTCGATATCAAAAGGAATATCCTCATCAGAAAGGTAGAAACCTTGAGGAGAGAATTTTTGAAGGATAGGTATGAAATATATCCTAACATGTTCAAAAAATATGCTAATATAAAGAATGAGGCGCTATGGTTAAGACAAATAAAAGAAACAATAAATGCCTAGAGTCATAGCATCATTACCTTGGAGGGCACAGTTTTGATTGTTCAAACTATAAAAATTATTAACAAAGCCAAGGAATTTTTTGAGTTATGGAAAGGAGAGGTTAAGAAGGCAAGTGCTAGCTAGGGAGAGATCATCAACAAGAAAGATGAAGTACTAAAACTTTAACTGGCCAAGTGATGAGGTGTACACTGCTTGGAAGGACAGGTACACTATAGTTGATCCAGGGGAAGGTGATAATATGCAGGTGGATGATGAAGCCCAATAGAGTGACTGATGCTATTGAAAGTGGGGATCCTACATCACTAGCATCCAAGACAATGGATTCTAGATGGCTGTCCCCAAGAAAGTTTAAAGAAAATGCAATCACCATGCGGTTGAAGGACAAAGAATTTGTTGGAATATCTTGTAACAAAAGTGTTTATTCTGTCCACTTGTTATTTTTTCCTATTTTATTCTTGAGTTTTGTCTTTTAACTTAGTCATCCAAAGATTCTTGCATCCTTGATCTTTAAGGATTCCAAGATGAGTGTTGTTGTCTATATGTAGCAATTTGTAACATATTGTAAAGGATGGTATGATCAAAGCTGCAAGACAGACTTTTGAATTGTGTCTAAGTTTTAAGCTTTCAGTAAATTTGAATGTATTGAAATCAAGATCATTAATAAAATACAATGGAATTTCTAGTCTGATACCACTGATGTCTTTTTGCATTTACATTCTTCTCTTGTATGTTTAATTTGTAAGGCATTTTAAATGTACTAGTTATTAAGTAACTATTTTGTTATTTGTGAGTTGCTTTCAAGGAGGGTTTAAATCTTGGAAATGATTCCAGAGGGTTAGGGTTTATGCAAGAATTTGATATAGGATTTTGAGAGTGAGAGGATGGTTTGTAAGGCATTCCATCTAAAATTTTGCTTGTGTTTCAATTAATTGTCTCTGGTGAATGTATGTTTCATTGTGACTCTATGGCCCAAGATTAGGCACTGGTCAAGTTCTGATGAGTAGTCATTATCATCAAATAAATCAAATATTAATCAATCTTTACTTTCTGTTATACAAAGAATACATGTTTAGATAATTTTCTTGAATATATTTCATTATAGTTATTCCTGGAAGAGAGAATCAATAGGTTATCATTCCTAAGCCAAGTGGCCTAAAAAGAAGAAGGATCATGAATCCTTGATCCACTGTCATATTTTCTGAAAATTAGTAGTTTGTTGAAGGTGCATCTGCCTAGGTTTGTGGAGCCCAAAGTGTAGAAGGAATCTTATCCTTGTTAATTAGCCTTTTCCTTGTATGAATATGAATTTGGAAAAAAATATTCAAGCATTTACTGCTATATATTGATTCTACAAGAAAAAGTGCTAACAAATTGGCGATTCTACTGGGGATTGATTTAATGTTCTAGATTCGTGTTCATGAAAGAGTTAGTCCTCACAATATTGAGAATAAGTCTATTGTTCCTAATAATCATAAAAGAAAGTTTATTTTGGATTTCTATCATGGCACATTGTTTGAAGATGCTAGTCTTGAAGATGATACAAATCTTGTCCCAAATAGAGTGACTGTCGACTATAAAATCTCTGATCTAGTCCCATGTTTGTTTTCAAAGAAAAGTTACAGAGTGGAGAATATTTGAAGTCATACGAATAGTGAAGAATCATTTTCTTGAGATTAATAGGTGAGGAATTATCAAGAAATGCTTCTTTCAAGTTTCATTGAAATTTATTATTGTAAAATAAAATATAAGTTAGGACAAGTTGCTCAATCTTGTTATATATTTATCCTCTGAAAAGAGGTGGTGACTCTAACCTCTGTGTACTCTAGTGTTGCACATTAAATTTATTGATTATATTTGTCTATTCTAAAAGATGATTCAACAAAGGAATACTATATCGTATTTCAAAGAAAATCCTGAGAAAGATGCTGGAGAAGAGCTCCATACACCTCAAAGGAAACAATTCTCCAAGAGAGGTACATCTAAACATGACTCCCCAAATACCTCTAAGGGAAGGATAGAGACTCTTTCTCTAGAAATAAAGTCATCTTCATCTGAATATGTAGGACCCATAGGATCTATTGACACATATAGAGCTGATGCCAACTTTGATCCCTTCAGAGACAGAGAAAATACTGATATAGGTTTCTTCCCTATAGAAGAAAATATAGCTCCACCAGAAGAAACTTATGTTGTTGAGACTACTTCCTATGATTCTGACAAGTTGAAATATGAGGTTCTAGCTTTAAGAAAAAGAAAAAAGGAACAAGAAAAGGAAATAGCAGAGGCAGAGAAGAAATGTGGACAAAAATTATATGACTTACTGGTGGAAAGAGAAGAGCTCTTGGCTCAAACTAGAAGAAATGACCTCAAAGCTAAAAGGCTAAGTCAGGAGGTCAAAGGATTAAATCCATATTTGTTTGGTGATTTTGATTATTTGAGAAAAAAAGCCCCAAACAAGATGACAAATCCTGACAAGGATGAATTTGAGAAAGAAGGTCCTATCATCAGACATTTATACCCATATAAGATTGAACATAATGCAAAAATTAAGACAAGTACTAAAGATTCCCCTAATAAAGGTAAGAAAAAGGTTGTTGGTGTGACTATAGAGGAACCTAAGTAGAGCTTCACCATTCCTGTGGGAATATCTCAAGTTGATTGTGAGCTAGAAAAACTAAAGAGGACTTAGCCAAACAATCAGAGAAGTTAGAATTAGAGGCTGCTGGAACTGAAATGAGAATGAGGATAGCTTTTCTACATGCCACCACTAACACGTCTGCAAGTAGCTCTATGCTAGTTAATCATGAAACATAGAAACAAAAGCAATCTACTGGCCCAATCCTAAATAATCAAGGGGCTGATCCTAAAGTGCAATCTTCTACTTTGAATTCAAATGTTAAAACCTTTGGCCCAAATGCAAATTTTTAGCATGTTGGCTATGGCCCAAGCTTCCAAGTTTCCAACCTCAAACAAAGTGTTACCCCACCCAGTCAAAATCAAGGAGGAGCTACTGGACCAGGTGGCAACAATGTGCTTGGAAATTTCCAAAGGAGACCTGTCCACATGAATAGATACAGAGCCCTTTTCTTTGAAGGCATTCCTGGTCACCCTAATGTGATCCCCAATGAGGTAAGAGACAAAATCCCCAAGTTCATAGGAAATAATGTTGTAACTTGTGAAGAGCATCTAAAAGATTTTAGTGATAAAATAACTGACTTTGAAATTGAAAATGAGGATGTCATTATGAAGCTTTTTTTTCAATCATTAATAGAAGATGCTAGGGATTGGTTTAGAAATTTACCTAATGATAGCATTGCATCTTGGGATGAATTTGTGAAATCTTTTAGAGAAAAATATAGAGAACATGTGAATTCTAGATACATGTTGAATGAATTCAATAACATTAAAAATTATCCCAATGAGAGTATTGCTGATTTTAATAGTAGATTCCAAAAGGCCATGAATAAACTATTCCAAGTTTTGAGGTTAGATGAGGAAGTATGTCTCACTACATATATAAATGTTGCTGATGATTAAATGTCATATTTACTCAAAGATAAAAACCCAAAAACCCTAAGGGATGCTTAAAAAATAGATATTGACATTGAAATCAATAGGAGAGCATTAGGGAAATTGGGGAAGAGGGAAGACAATAAAATTTGGAAGGAAAAGGGATCTGCCAACGAAACTGTCAAAGAAGAATGATACAGTAGACAAACTGGTGAGTGCAGTAAAAGATCTTTCTACCAAAATGGATAAGAATGATAGGGGAGGGTACAATGACAATAAATAAACCAACCAAAGGTTTGATAAACAACCTAACCTAAGAGACTATCCATATAAAACAAATTGGAACAATGGTAAGCCAATCCCTGATGGACAACATAACCCAAAAGCCAAGGAAACCCCAAACCCCTTAAAAAGGAACAGTGCCAACTATGTTGAGAAAACTCCTTGGTGTGATGCTTGCAATATGCCACATTCTTCCTATCAGTGTGTAGTATCTCATGCTTTGTTTGATCAAACAAAAGAAAGGGAACAAGAAGGCCCTGCCATTAATATGTTCACAGTAAAGAAACCATACCCATGGTTTTTTGATATTGGTTCATCTTCTGATAACTTGTATACAAAAGATAGTTCTTGTTTAGAATATCAATTAGAAATCACCCCTTACCAAAGTGATCAGGTTGACAATGTTTCACAAGAAACTATAAACACAGTGGGAAGTGACAAGTCACATTCTCATTTTAAAACTCCTATTGATGGGGAAAAGAGATCTTTGACTATTGCAGCAATTAATCAAGCTAGAAATGCACATAATTTGAAAAATATAATAGTGCAACCAGCCCAAGATAAACCTGCCCCTATCTATGTCAAAAAGAATTCACCTCAAATTACTGTTGATTCTCATGTCAAGGAAAATAAGGATGAAAAGACTTAAAGACAAGCAGGACCCTCTTCTGATCATGTTGAAAAGGAAGAAACCAAGGAGGAACTAATACCCAATGATAAATCCAAGAAGGGTAAAAAGATGAATGATGTGCCCTCTGAATTACCCCTTTTTGACATGAGACATGCTGTGACACAAATGAAAGTTTCAGTCCCACTCATGGAGATACTGAAAATAAAAGAACATAAAGATGTTGCTTTAGCACTTCTCAGAGGGATAGATGAGGTGTATGTGCCAAACCAAGATAAAATACCCTTGACATCAAATGATAGTAGAATGGATATTTTACAAGTAAAAGGAAAAGAAAAAATAATTATTTTTTCCAACATTTGCATTGGCAACACAATTACCCAAGAACCATTATATTTTGACCCATTATGTGTTACCTTAATGGTCAATAGTTTCTTAGTAAAAAATTGCATGATTGATTCTAGAGCTACAACCAATGTGATGTCTTACCATTTCATGAAGGAATTGGGCCTTCAGGTCACCACACCTGCTAGAAGTTGCTATGCTATGGACAATAGGGAAGTTCGTGTGATAGGAACACTGAAAGAGATTGAAGTGAAAATTGTTTCTTTCCCTGAAGAAACTTACAGAATGCATATAGTAGTTGTTGATACTAAGCCATATTATGGTATACTTCTATCAAGATAGTGGACAGCAGTAGTGGGTGGAAAGATGCAATTAGACTTATCCTATGCAACTATCCCTATAAATGGAAATGAGGTCAAGTTTTACAGAGAACCCCGGTCACCTGTTATGGTGGAGGTGGTTCTACTTGACCAATTGAATTGTTGTCTAAATTTTGATATGGAAAAATTTACTGTGGAAGAGATCAAGCCACAATTAAAAAATACTCACCCAATTGTGGATGAATTTTTGTTACAACAAGATGGACTATGGAAAATGTACTTTGATGGAGGATGTTCCAAGGAAGGATCAAAAGGTGGAGTCTTGTTTATCTCTCCATCAGGTATCACTTTCAAGTATTCCTTCCTGCTAACTTTCCAATGTACAAATAATACTACTGAGGATGAAACCTTAATATTGGGAATGGATATTGCTATTAAGCATGATATTAAATTTTTTAAGGTTCATAGGGATTCTCAGTTAATCATATCTCAGATAAGGGAACATTATGTTGCTAAAGATGAAAGACTAAAATTATACAAGTATGTAGTCTGGGATATGATAGAATTCTTTGATGCCTTCAATATCCTATGGATAGAGAGATCAAATAACATAATGGAAGATTTCCTTGCCAATGTTTCCCTAAAAAATAATCATGTCACCCTTACTAGAATGTCTATGGTAGAAATAAAAAGTAGACCTACAGTCCGTGACAATATTCATAATTGGAAATTATTTCAGGATGATGATGATATCCTTAGGTTTATTCAGTGTGTAGATCATTATGATGGTCAGAAGATTGACTGTGAATCTCTAGTAGTAGTTTTGGATGTTAAAGAGTATATCTTTGATCAAGAAGTTGTCTAGCTACCTACTAATCACATTCCCAAAGGGTTGGTTGAGTTGGAAGGCATGTTCAGCATAAATAAACATTACATGACCCTGAAATCCAATGGAAAGGTAGGATATTTAGAAGAAATTAACCTAGGGTTTGAAACATCTCCCCAATTAGTCTATATTGGTAAAAAGTTGGATAGCAATCTGAGTCTGAATTTGATAAAACTGCTGAAAAAGTACAAACATGTATTTTCCTAGTCTTATGAGGATCTGAAAACTTATAGAAAAGACCTATTCTAGCATGACATCCCTCTGAAAGAGGGGATAAAACCATTCTAGAAAAAACAAAGGCCCATTAATCCTTTGTTGGCTACCAAAATGTAGAGAGAATTGATGAAGCTAAGAGATGCAGGCATAATCTAGCCTATCAGGTATTCATCATGGGTTTCTAATCTAGTCCCCTGTGAGAAAGAAGAATGGGGATATAAGATTATGTGTTGATTTTAGAAACCTGAATGTAGCTTCATGAAAGATAATTATGGATTGCCAACTATGGAAGATATGTTGCATAAAGTCACTGGATGTGATTTATTGTCTATGATAAATGGGTTCTTAAGGTACAATCAAGTGCTAGTCAAAGAGTCTAAACAATTCAAGACAACATTTACTACTCCTTGGGGCACTTATGTGTATGCTCACATGTCATTTGGTTTGAAGAATGTTGGTGCAACCTTTCAAAGGGCCATGGATGTGGATTTTAGTGTACCAAGATGATTTGACAACTTTCTCAAAAGGGCAGAAGATCATTGTAACCACTTGGAGAAAGTGATGATAAAAGCATTGGAATATGGGGTGTCTTTGAACCCAAAAAAGTGTCACTTTGTTGTTACTGAAGGGAAAATTTATAGTGTCAAAAGAGGGAGTGAGAATAGATCCTGAAAGAGTTGAGGCTACACAAAAGGTAATTGCTCCCCAAAATTTGAAAGGCATACAATCATTTCTAGGAAAAATCAATTTTGTTAGGAAATTTATTGCCAACTTTGCAGAATTGGTTAAACCCATTGTTAGAATGCTGAATAAAAATGTAAGATTTGAATGGAACCAAGAGGTGCAATTGGTCTTTGAAAAAATAAAACAAGCTATCCAAGAAGCACCAGTCCTAGTGTCCCCTGATTATAACAAGCCCTTTTCTTTGTTCACTTTTGCTTCTTTCCATACTATTGCAGCAATCCTATTGCAAAAGGATGGTAAGGGATTTGAACATCCCATTGCATTTTTCAGCAAGTCATTGCAATCAGCTGAATTGAACTATCGGTTTATAGAGAAACAAGCTTATGCTTTAGTAAAAGAAGTTAAAGCTTTCAAGCCATATTTGGTATGTGCAAAGGTAAATACCTATGTTCCCCATGTTGTTGTGAAAGATATATTTTTTCAGAATGAGGTAATAGGGAAAAGATTCAAATGGATAAACAATGTTCAAGAGTTTGATTTGGACATCCATATCACAAAGTTGATGAGAGGACTAGGATTGGAAAAACTGATGACAGAAGAAAATTTGGATCTAGTTCAGGTCAACAATGTTGATACAAGTGAAAATTACCTAACAAGTATTGAAATTCAACCCTGGTATACTAATATTGTATAATTTTTGAAAAATGCTAAGTGCCCAGATAACCTAAGTGACAACCAAAGGAGGAGTTTGAGATTACAAGCTCAAAAATATGTTTTTTTTGCATGGTGGTTTTTTTTGAAAAAATAGAGATGGGGCCTTGTTGTTGTGTCTTGACAAAGGAAAATGAGAGAAGATTTTGAGAGAAATTCATGTTGGAATGTGTGGAGGGCACTATTAGGCTAGGTCCACAGCTCATAAAATTTTGAGAGATGGATACTATTGGCCTTTTTTGTTCTAAGGTGCTTATACATTCGTTAGAAAATGTGAACCATGTTAGAGATTCTCAAGAAAAATGAAGTTTTCAGGAACCTTAAACTATTGAATCTTGTAGTTGCAGAAGCCCCCTTTTCTATGTGGGGAATGGAGTTCATAGGTGAACTTGCTAAAAAATCAAGTGGAGGCCATAGTTGGATTCTATTGGTAACTGATTATTTCACAAAATGGGTAGAGGAAATTCCAACCAAAAGAGAAACAAGCACAGTGGTCATTGATTTCTCGATGGACAATGTGATCACCAGATTTGGTGTCCCCCTCAAATTGGTAATGGATAATGCCATGTGTTTCAGGTGTGAAGAATTCACTAATTTTTTCTCCAATATGGGAATTGTCATGTCTTATTCATCCCCATACCATCCTCAATCCAATGGTCAGGCTGAATCCAGCAAAAAAAGCATCTTAAAATTTTTGAAAAAGACCCTGGAAGGAAATAAAAGAGCCTAGCATATGAAATTAAAACTTTCCCTTTGGGCAGATAGAATTACTATCAAAAAAGGCCACTAGAAAGTCTCCCTTTGAGTTAGTTTATGGTGTTCAATAAAAAATGCATGTCAACAATCTGCTCCCAATTTACAAATTCATTCAAGATGAGGATATTCAAGTCTCTGAGCTTATGGAAGAAATAATGGTTCAATTGGTAGAATTGGATGAAATAAGGAGAGAAATCCAAAGGGAAAATGTCAAGCTGCAACAAAAATGAAATACCTCTTTGATAGAAGGGAACTTGAAAGAAAGTTTCAGCCTAGTGATTTTGTGTTGCAATGGAATACCAGGGCTGAAGAAAAAGGAAAGCATAAAAAATTTGAGTCACTATGGATAGGGCCTTTTGTCATATCTCAGATATTTGGAAAGGATTCATATTTCCTCAAGAATATGGATGATGAGGAACATGAATTGCTAGTGCATGAACAATTCCTAAAAAAATCCTTCAATTAGATCTTTTGATTCCATGCACAGTAGTATGTATCATATGTACAGGTGTGTTTGTTTCTATTGTGTGTTTGTTTCTAGTTTCAGGTTAGTGTGATTTTGGTCTTCTTTTCCCAGAGATATATTTTCTTTCTATAATATGGTGTGTAAGCATCCTCAAAGAGAGCCACTATTGGTAATATTTCATGTTCCTGAGTCAGCCTTGTAAAATTTTGAAGTTTCATGTCATGCTTATGCTCAAAGGGTATATAATAGTGGTTAAATTTGTTCCTATACCTCTGCAAATACTATTTTAAGCCTTTAACCTAGCTAAAATGTTGAAAACCATTGTATCATCTATCAAAGTGTAATATTTGGTCCTTAAACCCTAAGCATCTAATTGGTTTCTAATTTTGAGTTAATTTTTTCACTTAAGGTCGTGTCTTGAATGGGTCCCTTTTAAAATGTTCATATTTGTTAAGTTGTCAATCCTAACGCCATGGTCATGTATTACTCCCTAAGTTCAAAATCTGCAATTGTTTTAATAAAATTCATTATGTGTTGTGTAAGTCTTGTTTAATCTAATGGTTTTCGCTTTCCCTCATGATGAAGATGATTGAATTTTAACTATCAAGGGAATGCGCAATTCAACCACATGTCCCTAGAAGATTCAGTCATAGATCAAAAAGAAAATTGTTATTCATCGTAGATCAATGTCGATCTGAGGGCTCGCACTTTGTTTGTAGATGAAAGATGAACAAAGGATAACATTGAAGGAAAGTGCCATTGTGACACGTGTCCTAGGTGGGCTAGAGTGTCATCATAAAGATGAGGCTAAATGGAGGACAAGTTAGATCTAATCTAACAACTGGTGCAAAGCCTCATGAAAAAGATGTTGTTGAGTTACTCTTTGAGGGATAGCGTTGTGATGATGTGTGTCTTCAGTGGGCCCAGATGTGAACCAGAAGATAAAGTTAAATTGAAAGCATGTCAGATTTAATCCAACGGTTGGCGCAAAGGCTTATGGTCAAGATGTGTGCACAATAGTCATCAAGGGATTGCGCCATGCTTCCACGTGGAGTCTAGTGGATCTAGTAGATGATTAAGGTTCAGAGTAAATACATGGTATATTTAAGAAGGATCAGATTGAGGGCCCAAAGAATTGGGTCAAAAGTGATCAAAATTTAACTATCTAGGGAACATGAAATGATGCCACATGTCTAGGGAGATTAACATTGTGGAGGATTCATTGTAGACCATCCGATCTGGGGAAAAGATAGTAGAATCGATGGTTCTATTTTAAAACACAGAAGTAGCAAGTTTTGATAGTTGGATGCCAAGCATTGAACTCGGAGGAGTAATGGAGAATGTGTGATTTCTTCCCAGTTAAATTTTAATGTTTTAGATGATGGGATTTCTATCTTTTCGATCACTAAAGACTTTTTTCATAATTGACATCAGTTGCAGAGCAGAGTGAAGTTGCGGTGATTGCGGCCAGATTTTCAAGCTTCTTCCGGAACTGGTAATCTTGTGGCACTGATAATTTTGGGTTGTAAGAAATATAAAGGGATTATCAGGGTTTGTAGAAAGAGAAATTTTTTATTATTCATTGTTAGACTGTTAAACTTTAAATTCATAATGTGGTCCAGAAGAGAATTCTTTCGGAAGGTTAATTATAAGGGTAGAAATGTTTGCGATGATTTGTTGCAACAATTAACCATGTCAACTAATGATGCCTCTAAGACAAAAATAATTAGTCCCCAAGGATCCATGCTTGAAAATTATTGAAGGGTTATATGATTTGGGTCATTTTGTTAGGGATGCAAAAATAGGTATGACTGGTTTAGCCTTGTTTAAGGTGCTCTTTGGTTATAGAAATGCTACTCCCACACACAATAATGTGTGGCAGTTTGACATAGGCATATTGGTAGTGCCTAGAATTTTTATGGATATGGATATGCTCACACATATAGCTAGGAATTATGACAGCATATCTAGAGTATTTAGGGACAAAAATAGGCAAGTCCTGATAAAAGTGACTGCACAAGAGATTAGGGAGGTATTCAATTTGAATGATCCAAACAATTCTATGGATAAGATTGATTTTGATCAATTAAAATAAGTTTACCAAGCCCAGAGGAAATACTTCAGAGAAGGGCCCCTCAAGCAATATTTTGGAACAGTTGGGGATTTGGTTCTGGTAGGGCCTAATACTAAAGAAACATTCAAACTTGATTATTTCACCTTGAAATCCAAATCAGTTTATAGGGCTCTTTGTCAAGTCTGTAGAGATGATGAGCAAGTTGAGATACCTATCCATTATATGATTATGATGGTCGATATTCTGCATCCCCATCTAGCAATAATTTTTTATTTCACCCCATATATTGTAGACCTGATTCATGAAGGGTTGATAGGTGTCCAGAACACAAAGGTGTCCAAACCTTTGGCATGGTACTCCTTGTTAATGCATGTGTTTCTCTATAAATGGGCTGATTATTTTGAGAAGGAGATGGAGTTGACAAGATTCAAGGATAATGAAATCATTCCTATACAATTGTGGAATGCATACATGACTTGGAACAATAAAGAGGCCAGCTACATCAATTTTGACAGGTATTTTTCTGCCAAACTCAAGACATTATTGTTGAAATAGGACCCTAGGATTCCTGTAGCATTATCTAAATTCTTGAGGCCAAAGGAATATGACTAAGAGATTAATATAGCACATAACTAGGGTGATATTATCCCTTATCTAGTGTCAATAGTATTTAGGTTCTATGGTTTCAGGGGAGTGCCAAACATATTTCCCTATAGAGTTCCCCTTAAGATAGGATTGGCAGAGATCCTAAGACAGATTGGGGGTTTGCAAGAAGATGCCCTGACTAGAAGAGGAAAAGGAACAATCTTTCCTCTAATCATTGTTGCTCATCAGTTTATCATCACTAAGGGAGGATGGAAATACCTATAGGATTTTTTGAAACCCTACAATCTGACCACATCAGTATCCTGATGTGCTGACCCTCAGACGTTCATTAAGGACACGTTCAGAGAAAAGACAAACTGTGTGGTGTTGAATCATCAATTCAAATTTACAGAAGACATAGTCAGAAATGAATTTGACTTAATTAACCGAGAAATAAAGAAATAAAAATGGTTGGCTTACTAGAAAAGCCTTTATTTTATTCACCATTTTGATAAAACATATGACCCTTTAAAGTAATTTCAGCCATGGGCCAAGAAGATTGAATCTCTGATGGATTTGTTTGAAGAAATTATGAAGGCCTTGATCCAGAAAAGAGATAACATATTTCAAATAGAGCCAAAGAAGGCTAAATCAATTTTGGGCAAAGCCTTCCCTACTAGAAACATCCCACAAGGAGAGTATGTATTATACAAACAGAGAGGATATATCACAATTTTTCCAACAAGTGGGCGGACCATTGATCCTAAAGGAAAGAGTCCACTAGATCCTAGTGCTCAAGTTTTCCCATCCCCCAAGAGGCAAAGGGTAGAAGAGGGACATCAACAACAAACTGATCAGTTCTATTCTCCCTCCCAATCCCCAATACGCATGGATGAACAAGTTGTAGCTCAACAACTAGTGCAAATGGGAAACACTAGACAAATCTATGTCACAAGTGAGGAATTATAGGAATGGGTACCTGAAGAACCAAAACATGCTCAATTGGACCTGACAATGCCAGAATATGGTGGAAAAGAGCTAGATCCATTAACACAGTAGGCAAGTGATAAATTTCTATCTGATGACAATTTTTTTAATGAAAGAACATTTTTACAATTCTTGTGGAGAATTCACATTGATGAGTTCAAGAGTAAGTGCCAACAAAAAGAGAAGAACAACCTGCTAGAGTCAAGGAGGAAATTGAAAATAAAATCAAGAAGGAAATGATCTCCATGTTTGAGAAAATAACTCCTAAGGAAGGAAGAACACTAGTGAAGAAGGAAGGAGTACTAATACTTCCTTAATGGGACATAGCTGACGCTATAGTTTTTGATGCTGTTAGGAAAGAAAGAAATAATGTTCATGTCATAGAAGTAGAAGTACAACATGCTTCAAAGGGTGTGAAGTTTAGTGAGGATCATGTATCCCTGGTTATGTGGCAACTGAGGAAAAGAGATCCCAAAGGAATAGGTGAAGACACTTAGGCTAAACACTCAGGTAGCCTTTTTGTACGGAGGATTGTAGAAACAAGGAATGTTGAGGTAGCAGGAATTAGTTTGGAATTTGCTAAGTTTAGTGTAAGTGTAGCCCAAAAATTAGAGAATGAACTCAAGGTCTTGAGTGAAAAATTTGAAAGAGTTCTGGGTGCATACAATGATGAGAAAATAAAATCTATTGAGAAAGATAAGAAGATTGCAGAATTGGAAGGTAAAAAATCAGAGCATTATGTCCCCCAAATGATTATTGCTCAAGATCCCAACCAACCTTCATCATCCAACCCATATATCACTTATCCTCCCTCTCCTCTTCCATCAAGCCCTATTACTTTAGCAGATGTGGAGATGGATAGAGATAGATTATTTGCTGAAAGGAAAGGGCTAGAATAAACCACTAAGAAAGATCTTGAAGAATCTTCAGCATTCAAAGAACTAGAAGAATGGGTTAAACAGAGGCACTCTGACAAGATATACTCTAGCCTCTTGAGATATGCTAAAGAGGTGAATCTTGCTGATCTTTATTTGTTGGGTAAAAGGATTTTTAACATTATAAATGAATATGATGCAGACAAAGATCAATGGGGTTTTGTCATGGACACATGGAAAGGATAAGGGGCTGAGGTGAAATCATTTTATTCCATGTCCAAAGAAGAGAATAATATATATATTATTTTGACTAAAACTCACAAATATTTGAAGTTAATGGCGGACCTGGATATCAAAAGGAATATCCTCATTAGAAAGGTAGAAACCTTGAGGAGATAATTTTCAAAGGATAGGTATGAAATGTACACTAACATGTTAAAAAAAGATGGTGATATAAAGAATGAGGCACTATGATTAAAACAAATAAAAGAAACAATAAATACCCAGACTGATAGCATCATTACCTTGGAGGGCATAGTTTTGATTGTTCAAACTATAAACATTATTAACAAAGCCAGGGAATTTTTTGAGTTCTAGAAAGGAGAGGTTAAGAAGGCAAGCACTAGCTGGGGAGAGATCTTTAGCAATAAATATGAAGTCCTTAACTTTAACTGGCAAAGTGATGAGGTGTACACTTATTGGAAAGATAGGTACAGGATAGTTGATCTAAGAGAAGGTGATAATATGTAGGTAGATGATGAAGCCCAACAGAGTGGCTGATGTAGTTGAAAGTGGATATCTTACATCACCAACATCCAAGACAATGGATTCCAGATGAATATCCCCAAGAAAGTATAGGGAAAATGCAATCACCATGCGGTTGAAGGACAACGAATTTGTTGGAATATCTTGTAACAAAAGTGCTTATTCTGTCCACTTGTTATTTTTTCCTATTGTATTCTTGAGTTTTGTCTTTTAGCTCAGTCATCTGAAGCTTGTTGCATCCTTGATCTTTAAGGATTCCAAGATGACTATTGTTGTCTATAAGTAGCAATTTCTAACATATTGTAAAGGATGGTAAAATCAAAGCTGCAAGGAAGACTTTTGAATTGTGTCTAAGTTTTAAGCTTTCAGTCAATTTGAATTTATTGAAATCAAGATCATTAATAAAATACAATGGAATTTCCAATCTGATATCACTGATGTCTTTTTGCATTTACATTCTTCTCTTGTATGTTTAATTTGTAAGGCATTTGAAATGTACTAGTTATTAGGTAACTATTTTGTTATTTGTGAGTTGCTTTCAAGGAGGGTTTAAATCTTGAAAATGATTCCAAAGGGTTAGGGTTTATGCAAGAATTTGATATAGGGGTTTGAGAGTGAGAGGATGGTTTGTAAGGCATTCCATCTAAAATTTTAGTTGTGTTTCAATTAATTGTCTTTGGTGAATGTACGTTTCATTGTGACTCTATAGCCCAAGACTAGGCACTGGTCAAGTTCTAATGATTAGTCTTTATCATCAAATCAATCAAATATTAATCAATCTTTACTTTCTATTATTTGAAGAATACATTTAGATAATTGTCTTGAATACAATTCATCATAGTGATTCCTTGAAGAGAGAATCAATATTTTATCCTTCCTAATACAAGTGGCCTAAAAAGAATAAGGATCATGGATCCTTGATCCACTGTCAGATTTGCTAAAAATTAGCAGTCTTTGGAAGGTACACCTGCCTGGGTTTGTGGAGCCCAAAGTGTAGAAGTAATCTTATCCTTGTTAATTTTCCTTTTCCATGTATGAATCTGAATTGGGAAATAAAGAGTCAAGCATTTACTACTATATATTGATTCTACAAGAAAAAGTCCTAACATGAGTACTGACCTATCATTGATTGGGATTTGTGTGGAATGGGTCTGAGTCTTTCTATAATAATGAAAAATTTTGTTGCTATTAGCAGCGGTTGATTTAGGGAAAATTAAGGGAAAGGTAATTATTGATCTTTGTAATCCTTGTTTGTTGTCTTTTCTTTTGAGTTCTCTTGAAATCTTCTATAATTTCATGTTAGCCCTACAAAATTGCCTCTAAAACCATACTTTTCCCTATTAAGCCAAGATAATTGTCTCTCTCCTTCCATAGAGGTGCAAATTTATCCCCCCTCCCTCCATGGTCGTGCAATATTTTGAATAATAAACAATACCTCTAAAGAATTGATTTTACACAAGAAGCAAACTTGGGTTATTGATTGCATGCATATGATACGGTTGGATGTTATAGGTATTGTTTGTCCACAATTCTTAAATTTGAGATTATTTACAGAAGCTATGTTCAATAATATTTTCCTAGGCTATAACAATTCTCTAGTTATTTTGGTGGTTGTCAAACACTCTACTTTTATTGAGGAGAGAGTCAGTCTAGATGGTTTCCTAGGTTTTCAAGAAGATAATTATTTATCATGGGTGAATTAGGAAATCAAGAGGTTTTTTTTAATCTTACATGCCCTTTCCACAATTTAAATTTGAATATTTTACTAATGTGAATTTGTTATTTTGGAGCGTTTGAACTTGTAGTTTTGAGTTCCCTTTTAAGAAATCATAGAAACTCTTTCTTTGCTATTCATTGATTTTCTCTATGTTGTTTATGAATCTAGAAAAGACTGTAACAACATAAGAAATATCTAGTTTTGTTATTACATAAATAAAAAATCCAACAAGTTATTTATACTTAGTTGTTTTGACATATTTCTAGTTTAATATTCCAAATCTTCTTAGCACTTCACAGACTTCACTTTTTTGTGCAATAAGGATATACTTGGATTTCTAAGGCACTTTGAGCCATCTAAATATTAATAAAGGTATCCCAAGTCAATCATTTCAAGCTCCTTTTCCAAAATTTCTTACACAATTGCAATGTATCTTTCATTGTTACAAATTATGAATATGTCATCCATGTAAACAACCAAGTATACTACCAAATTAACATTTTTTAACAAAAATAATTGCATCATAAAATTAAAGTGCTTCAAATTCATCTTTAGAGAGTGTTTGGTGAGTTTTTCATACCATGGTTTTGCATTTTGCTTCAAACCATATAGTTAAATCTAATTCTTCCCTAAGCTTAATTTTACATTCGCAGACAACTTAGCATAAGAAGGAAAATGTATGTGTGTGGAGTCCCCCTTTCATAGGCGTATAAGAGACCACATTCTTACAAGGCTTCAATTTTCCCACACCCACAAGCCTCTTTTATGAACACTCATATTTTGCATTATCAATACATTGAAGAGATAAAATCTATATTTTGTATAGTCTTGTATGATTTCTTTTTTGGATTGATCTGTACATTATATAACAAGATTGTAATATTCTACTTTTCACAAATCATTTTGTTGTAGATTCCAGTGTCCTATAATATACTTTTTAAATTGGTTATTCTTTAAAAACCATTTGTATTTTATTCTTTCATAGTATTAATAATAATAAGGATGCAGACTTTTGACTTTTGAAAAGGTGGTGCCATCAACTTTGGTAAACAAAATAATATTCTTTCATAGAACAAACAATTCCAAATAATTCATTTTTATCTTAAATGTATTCCTCTCATCTTATAAATGGTCATTCTTTCAATTCATTCATACTCATTTTTTCCTGGCAGATTCCCTTTCTTGCATGACTTTTATAGGTGTGAAGTAGTTGAAATTTAATGTAGCTAAGCATGTTGTTATGCCTAGAATGATTTTTTATGTCAATATCATCCAATCATTACAATTTTTTAGCATATGTATCATGTCGGAAACAACAATTGTCAAACACATTTACAAATTAAATTTACACACAACAATACAAAGATATGAAGGATTCATTATAAACAAGACTTTGTGAGGTCCTTTTCCCTTGTATGTTGATCCACCCAACAACTTCATTATATTGTTAAGGAAATACTTAAAACAAATAAATTTGTCTAGTTAGAGGGCATTTTGTATTGAATAAATTCATTGTACCTTTGACTATCATCAAGTTTCCTACAGGATTGATGGACGTCCAAACATAATCTCACTATTGCAGGTAGCCTTATTTCATTTGCATAAAATATTCAATTGTACATAGTTATTCTACCTTTCAAATTTAACAAGGTTGTATTCCTATTCTACGAAAGTATAACACTCTTGTAGGTTAATTGCATAAGCTATTCAATTGTACATAGTTATTAATTTATTAGTAGATGAAGGATTATAATTTTAAATAGAAAAAAAAATTAAAGATAATAAAACATTACATGGAACATTGTACAAGCTATTTTTTTTTTACTTGCAATCTTTATCAATGTTTTGTTTACTTAGAGTCTTCATCTATATTTTGTTTCTAATTGAACTATAGGGTGATTCCCTATCGCTAAATTAAGCCTGAGGCATATATACTTTATCTGGAGCTTATTGGTAGATATTAATTTTGTTTAGCTCTAAAAAATACAAATTCCAATAGCAAGAAGTAAGTACAATTTTTACACCTTAGCACACTTGATACAAAAAATAAGAGCATAATTTGATTTTCATTTTTAAGCCTATTTATTAAAAAATAAAGATAAAACTCATAGATATATAGGTACGATGTAGTTATTAATGTTTACTCGAGTCCATTTGTGTCTTCCTTCCCTACCTTGCTTGTCCAATTTCATAATTATTCAAATCTTGCAAAACTCAATTGATTGTCTATTCTTCTGTAATTGATTTTCAAAGTAAAGCCAAACAAAACAAAGCCAAAATTATTGATGTAAAGACATTCTAAAATTCAAATTCCCTTGTCTTATTTGTTGAGTGGTTGATCAAATCAACATTGATATCATGCTATAATGAAAGGAGACATATGTAAGAATGAGATATTTTGGAACAATTATAGTTTTGAGCTGATTTGGGAACATAATATTGAGTAACTTAGTGATTACTAGTTCACTGATTTTGTGACCAGAATTAAGTACAAGGGTTGTTTGATAGATAATAAGTAATGATTGGAAGCCATGATCAGTTTGGTGTTATTATCATGATTAATGTAAATTTTACAAAAGGTAGAGATCAAGGTTAAGATAATCAGAACTAATGTTGTTGATTTGTGGAAAGGATAATAAGAAGTTTCCTGGTTGAACAAGGATTAGGGACTAATAGTTTGTGATTAAAAATAGATATTTTGAAGTGTTGAAGACAAATGGACTCATGCAAAGGTATGGTGAGTTTTTTACTTTTTGCATAGAAGAAATGGTAAGGCCTAATGATCCTAGAGACCTAATTGGTGTATGAATTGTGATCTGTCGCCAAAGGTTAATAATGCCTTAATAAAGATAATGTTTTGTTGACTGGATGTTTTTCCTAATGATGGATTGATGACTATGAAGGTGATTTGATAATGGAATTTTTGGTTGTAGGGATTTCTTAAATGCTAAGCGTGGTTTTAGGGATTTCTTAACCTTATATTCTTGTTATTAGTTCTTATTTCCAAGCTATGGGATTTTTCTACGGTTCTTTGTAATCTCTAGCCACAAGTTGAAACTGGTGATTTGTAATTACACAATGCCCTGAAATTGACACTCCTAGTTGTCTTATGTCTGAATTATGTGGATATTCACCACCAAAACTTTCTCAGAATAGTCACTTTATCTCCAACAATGTCGAAGTGGATATTTTATATTTGTATTTTTATTTTATTTTCTTAGCCTTCCTGTCAAATATGAATAGCATTACTATCAAATATTCCTGTACAATTCTTTGCAGTCAAAATCTATTTAATGGATTTACGCTTGATTTTATACAAGATATTACTAATGCTACTATGTTTATATTTGATAGATTACAACATTAATATCTTAACTCAGAGTATGGGAAACAAGTTTTTGGTATAGTATAGCCCGAATATTTTCCTGTGAAGAGAGAACATATCTGACGATGTGAACCCAGAACAAAATAAGGAGACAATTGCTAGATTATGGGCTAATTTTAAAAGAAAAGGTGATGGAAAATGCTATTGTCCCTAGAAAAATTGCAAGGGCTTAAAGACTCAAAGACTTCTAGTCAAAATAGTTGAGAAACATTATAGAGAGCATGGTCACATTGAAGGGGGCATGATTTTTTTTCATTGGTAAGTATTTCAATATATTTTTTTAACAATTTATATACATAATAAATCAATTGATGATGAGATCATGGTCATGGTTAATTTAATGTCATCATTTTGATATAGGTCAAACACCCTCGGTTACATGTTATGGACCATAAAAATTTGGAGAATGTCAAGTTCCAAGTGGAGGAACATGGAGGTGTGAATATCCAAGGAGAAGATAATGATTCCATGAAAGAAGACGATCATGTGAAAGAGAACACACTTGAAGATGATGGTATTGTTGTAGTTGATCATGTGCCAGAGAATACGATTGAAGATGATAGTATTGGCACAACTGATCACGATGATGAAGATGACCTTGATTTATCTATACTTGAGAAGGCATATGAGCCCATATGCAAAGGCTCCCAAACAACTCTTCTCTTTGCTATATTGTTGTTGGTGAACTTCAAGGTTTTGAATGGTTTATCCAACATAGAAATCTCATGAATATTAAGGTATGTCATATATGTCTTCTTTTTCACCTATTTTAGTCATAATTTCCTTATTGTTAGCAAAGGGTGAATCATGTATGCTAATTATATATTTTTTCATAGGTTGATAGGTGAGTGTTTGTTACCACCATCAAATATTCTACCTCGCTTGTACCGGGAACTATCTTCCATTATGAAATATCTTGGGATGGAGTATCAAACAATACATGCATGTCCTAATGATCATATTATATATCATAAACAACATAAATTTGCAACATAATACCCTGATTATCATATTAGTAGATATCAAACATATCAAATAACAAAAAAGGTGTCTCACAAGGTTCTCTGGTATATTCCTAGTATTTCATATCTGCAATTATTATTTAGGTGCACTACCTTAGGACAATTTATGGATTACCATGCACACAATAGAAGTTGAGATGACATTATGTGAATTCCTGCAGATGGTTCTGCATTTAAGGACATAGAGGAAACTTGGCCAAAATTTAAATAATAACATTGTAATCTCAAGCTTTCATTGACAGCAGACCGTGTCAATCATTTGGAGAGATGAGATCTGTTTACTCGGTGTGGCAATCTATTTAATGGATTTACGCTTGATTTTATACAAGATATTACTAATTCTACTATGTTTATATTTGACAGATTACAACATTAATATCTTAATTCATAATATGGGAAACAATTTTTTGGTATAGTTATAGCCTGAATATTTTCCTGTGAAGAGAGACCATGTCTGACGATGTGAACCCAGAACAAAATAAGGAGACAATTGCTAGATTATGGGCTAATTTTAAAAGAAAAGGTGATGGAAAATGCTATTGTCCCTAGAAAATTTGCAAGGGCTTAAAGACTCAAAGACTTCTAGTCAAAATAGCTAAGAAACATTATAGAGGGCATGGTCACATTGAAGGGGGCATGATTTTTTTTCATTGGTAAGTATTTCAATATATTGTTTTAACAATTTATATACATAATAAATTAATTGATGATGAGATCATGGTCATGGTTAATTTAATGTCATCATTTTGATACAGGTTAACCACCCTCGGTTACATGTTATGGACCATAAAGATTTGGAGAATGTCAATTTCCAAGTGGAGGAACATGGAGGTGTGAATATCCAAGGAGAAGATAATGATTCCATGGAAGAAGATGATCCTGTGAAAGAGAACACACTTGAAGATGATGGTATTGTTGTAGTTGATCATGTGCCAGAGAATACAATTGAAGATGATAGTATTGGCACAACTGATCATGATGATGAAGATGACCTTGATTTATCTATACTTGAGAAGGCATATGAGCCCATATACAAAGGCTCCCAAACAACTCTTCTCTCTGCTATATTGTTGTTGGTGAACTTCAAGGTTTTGAATGGTTTATCCAACGTAGCAATCTCATGAATGTTAAGGTATGTCATATATGTCTTCTTTTTCACCTATTTTAGTCATAATTTCCTTATTTTTAACAAAGGGTGAATCATGTATTCTAATTATATCTTTTTTCGTAGGTTGATAGGTGAGTTTTTGTTACCACCATCAAATATTCTACCTCGCTTGTACCGGGAACTATCTTCCATTATGAAATATATTGGGATGGAGTATCAAAAAATACATGCATGTCCCAATGATCATATTATATATCATAAACAACATAAATTTGCAATAGAATACCCTGATTATCATATTGGTAGATATCAAAAATATCAAATAACAAAAAAGGTGTCTCACAAGGTTCTTCAGTATGTTCCTAGTATTCCATGTCTGCAGCTATTATTCAGGTGCACTACCTTAGGACAATTTATGGATTACCATGCACACAATAGAATTTGAGATGATATTATGTGAATGCCTACATATGTTTCTGCATTTAAGGACATAGAGGAAACTTGGCCAAACTTTAAAGAAGAACCTCGTAATCTCAAGCTTTCATTGACAGTAGACGGTGTCAATCATTTGGAGAGATGAGATTTGTTTACTCGGTGTGGCGTGTTTTTTTATCAGCAATAACATTCCTCCTTGGATGTCCATAAAGAGGGAGCACATAATGTTGGAAATGATTGTTCTAGGTATTTTTTTCATTCAATAGTCATCTAAATTTATTTATAAATACAGCATCAAAATGACAATAATTATGTAATGTTTATGTTCATTCAACCATGTAAGTACCAAGTTAAAGATATGAATGTATAAATTGAGCCCCTTATCAACGAGGTCTGGATTTATGAAATGGGGTTATTATGTATGACATATCTAGACCAATAGGACAAAGACAATTTCAATTCCATGAAATGCTTGTATGGACAATACATGATGCCCCTCGGCTAACACATTTTTGTAGTATGTTATATTGTTAACACATATTTATTGTTTATAGTGCTAACACATCTTTGTTGTATGTCTTAGTTTGTGCATGATAATTGTAATTATCAAAATCAACATATTCAACCCAATTATACATGATCTTGTAGGTATTCAAACAAAGGGAAAATTTGCATGTCCATTTTGTGGTCCAAAGATGAAATCTTGTCATTCAAAAAGTTTAGGAAAGTAGGTATTCGATGAGTATAGACAGTTTCTCCACAGAAATCATAAGTATCAAATTACCGAAAAACATCTTTTCAATGGGAAATAAGAGACTCCATCAAAGCCACAAAGAATGACACCTCGCCTATGAAAGTTGGAATACATTAGAATAAATCAATGAGGTAATGTGATTCAATCTGATGGTTTTTGTTTGAATATTATATTTTGATATTGTCTTTTGTTTACTGATGATGTAATTGATGCTCGTGAAGGTCGTCAAGGCATCAATGACTAACTTCCAAAAGGATTAAAAATTTATCCTAGAAAATTTAGCAACTTGTCATACTACGAGAACCTCCTAATCATGAATTAGTTTGATGCTATGCATATTGGAAATAATGTAATAGAGACATTATGGAAATTATTGGATGGAAGGTATGATAAAGAAAAAAATTGTCAAAATGTGTAGTGACATTCAAGATTCCAGCCATGCATTGAA
>MU226504.1:1457405-1474316 GCA_018584345.1 Thuja plicata | reverse complement strand
TTTATATGTTTTTGCATGTTGAATCACTTCTAGGTGGTTGTCATCGAAAGAAATCAATAAAGAAGATATAAAATATTAGAAGAGAAAAATTCCTCATCTTATGTATGAAATGAAAAAGTGTTTACCTTCTACTTTTTTTAATGCACAAGAACACTAACTCATACATCAAGTTGAGGAGATTGAATTGTGTGGACCTGTATAAACTAGGTCAATGTGGATGGTTGAGAGGCACCTAAAATGTTTGAAGGGTTTACAAAGAGCACATCCTGAGGGTTCTATGGTGGAGGGATATGGTATTCCAGACCATGGTTTACATTAGTGAATATCTTCCTAAGTTTGCATCAAAGAGCAAGAATTGTATTTAAATCAACGAGAAGGGGGAGGAGAATGAGAAGAAGAAGAAGAAGAAGAAGAAGAAGAGGCACCTAGGAGAAGGAGGAGGAGGAGGAGGAGGAGGAGGAGGAGGAGGAGGAGGAGAAGGAGTAGGAGGAGGAGGAGAAGGAGAAAAAGGAGAAGGAGAAGAAGAAGAAGAAGAAGAAGAAGAAGAAGAAGAAGAGTGGTGGTGCAAGAACACCTAGGTAAGCCTATATTGTAACCTGAGGTTCCTAATAAAATTTTGGTTTGTAGTGGTCTTAGCAAGGCCACTAGTAAAATAAGAGGGCTAGATGGTCCTAGATTGTTTTTTTTTGTTAGGAGGTCTAACTAGGTCATTTGGAGTCCTTAAGTTATAGTTTGGTCCAAATTTGGGAAAGTTGGAAAATATTACAAATATTGTGGAAACCTTGCATTTGTTCATTTAGAGGACTACATTGGACAAGGAAAGGTTAGGATACCTATTTCATGGTCTAGTAATCATAAGTATGCATTTGGTTGAGTTTCATAATGAGTTGACCAAGTTTGGGTACAAGAATGCGAAAGTTGTAAAAGTTGTTGACAATTTTGCAAAATTGACAATATTGTCATTAACTATATTTCTTGCTCAAGTGAATTTTCAAACATATGGTTATGTAACTATCTGAAACAGTTGGTGGGTAGAAGGATAATCTATTTAAGACCTCCCTCGACCTATGTGAAGGGTTAGACAAAATTTGATTAATGAACAAGCAAGTTCTCTGAGAAATTTTACCACAGTTTGTGCATTTTCATTCATTGTGTTAATTAATGGATTGATCTCTGCACTGTAACTCATGCATGAGGTAGTAGATGTATTTTCTTGATTATGTGTGTAGATAGTTTCTTGATTCTATTTCATTGTTTTTTGTAAACTGCTTTTGTTTTACCACTGTCATTGGTCTGATCCAAGCTATTTTTTCTTATGGGGTCATAACTCACCTTCCCACCTTGGCATTTGTATAGTTCCTTAGGATTTGTGAGATGACTCCTTGTACATTATTTTTGTAGAAGCTTGGTCCCTACAAAGCAATTTTTCTATTTTTTGGAGTGATGCCCTAGGTGAGCTAGAAGAGCATGGTTAGGGATCACAACCTATTGAAGAAGCAAATAGAGGGATTGAATGCATTGGTTGCTTTAATATAAGCATGTGAAGAGGAGGATATGTGTGTGAGGAAGTCTCATACCAAAGGAGAAGTTCTGGTGTGGAGTTTTTTTGGGTGAAAGAACAAACCCTTGCGAGCACTGTCAGTATTTTGGGAAATCCTTGATTTTAGGATTAAATATAGCAATCCACTATATGGACAGTTTGGGGAAGTGACACCAGATAAATCCTAGAGGTTTCCAAAAAGGGTATCAGGAAATGCAATTGGTTTGCCACCTTTTTGAGAAATTGTTTGATTTATGTGCCAAAAGGTGCATTTTAAGGCCTGATTCCTTGTAGCCCTATTTTGTACAAATTGAAGCAAGTTCTTGAAATTGATAAGGATTTCATTGCAAATTTGTGTTGTTATGCATTTTCATGGATCCAATGCCCTAGGAATAAACCTTCCTATCCATTGGTAATTGGTTTTGGTCACATGTGAACATTTGGTGTGGAGGATGCAAGAAGAAATCCATGGGGAATGTTAGTGAGTGATTTGTTTTCATTGTTGATGTAGACAAATTGAAGAGGTGAAGGATTGAAAATGGAATCCTTTTGAGTTAGGGTTTGTTTAGGACCCTAATAGGCTAGAGAAGTGGCCTAGTGAATACCCTCAGAGAAGGTAGGGTTGGAAAGAAATAATTGTCTTTGCATCAAATTGGTATCAGAGCAAGTTAAAGATTTGGGATTCGGTGTATGCCTTTATATACTGGTGAATCAGTAGGGGAGATCAGAATGGTGACTAATGTAGAGTTAGCCAAAGAGATGGGTGAGAAAAAGGATAAAAATAGACTCCTTGAAGAATCCCTAGAGTAAATGAGAATAAAACTACAAGAAGTTGTTGAGGGAGCCAAGGATAAAGGCAAAGAAGGGGAAATAGTGACAGAGGTAAGAAGAAGATTGATGAGGAAGATATCATACCTGAACCAGACCCTCCATTGAATGAAGAACCATTCTTGAAATCCATCAAGGAACTAGGTAGAAAATCACTTGAAGGATACCACTATTTAGTGGTAAAATGGGTATTGAGATAGTGATGGAATGGATTAAGGGGATGGAAAACCAGTTTGAGAATGAAGGTGTTACAGAGGCATAAAAACTAAAGGTTGAAAAGTCAAGGCTAAGAGGATCAACATTGACATGGTGGAAGTACTTTCAAGATGAAAGAGTTAGAATGGGTAAACAACCTATAGCCAAATTGAAATCCATGGTGACTAAAGTGAAAGAAAAATATCTGCCAGAAGACTATGAAATACAACTTCATAGAAAGAGACAAGGTCTAAAGCAAAAAGACTTGAATTTGGCCTCTTATACAAAGGAGTTTCAGAATTTATGTCTCAGATAAAATATTCAAGAAGAGGAACCTATCAAGGTAGAAAGATACTTGGGTGGTCTAAAATATAACATTCAAGAAGAGATAAGCTTATGGACTTCAGCTACTTTTTAGAAGTGTCGCCAATTAGCTCTTAAGGTGTAATAAAGGAATAGGAAGAAAGGGGACTCTAATCTTAGAGGAAGAGGCAGAGGTAGAGACCAAGGGGGTCATAGAGGTGGTTATCAAGGCATAGGTAATGAGAAAAGAAAATAGGGAGAGTCCAAGTTGACAGAGCATGGTACTGAAACTACTCCAAGAGGGGGTTATCCCAGAGGTATAGGTACTCAAGGAGGCTCTAGTAGAGGAAGAAGTTTTGATAGAAGAAACTCATACTTTGCAAGTACAAAACGTTATACTTGTGGTCAATTGGGTCACCTGGCCTATATATGCCTTGACAAACCTACTTCATCAAGCAATGGAAAAAGGATTGCATATACTCATGAAGACACAACTAGTGTCAAGGCACTAGAGGTTGATCACACTGAGTCAAAGATGGGAGAAAATTTGATGTTTAGAAGAGTTATAATTTGGAAACCAGTCAAGGATGAACCAAAGCATATGAGAGATTTGTTTAGAGTTAGATATAAAATTCTTGGAAAATTTTGCATAGTTTTTGTGGATTCAGGATCCACAAACAATATCATATCAGAGGAAGATGTAACCAAACTCAAATTGGAAAATATACCTCATGTCAATCCATAAAAAGTGACATGGTTGAGAAAAGGGTAGAGTGTGTTGGTGAATGAGCAGACTTGGGTGGAGTTTTCTATTATAGGATACAAGGATAAATTTATTTGTGATGTGTTTCCTATGGATGCATGCCATATTCTATTAGGTAGGCCTTGGAAATATGATAGGGGTGCAGTATATTATGGAAAGGAGAATTCCATATCTTTCAAGAAAGATAGAAGAAATTTCAAAGTTTAGTCCTTGTTGGAAGAAGATGAGCCACAACCCAAGACCCCTAGTGTCGTATTGAGTAGTAGAAAAGAGTTCATTAATGCCCTTAAAACTGAATAAAGTTAGGCCTATGCCATTTTTTTCAAGCCTAAGGAGGAAGAGAAGCCTAAAAAAGAACCTTTTCCATCATAAATCTGAGAGTTACTTGAGAAGTACAAGGATGTAGTCAGTGATTGTAGTCTTGCAACTTTACCTCCTAGAAGAGTGATAAGTCATCAGATTGACTTTGTACCTGGTGCATCATTTCCAAATAAGGTAGTCTATAATATTACTCCAGATCATAACCTAGAAGTGGCTAGACAAGTGCAGGAGCTATTAGACCAATGACTAATTAAGAAGAGCATCATTCCATGTGTCGTACCTATGGTCTTAACATCCAAGAAAGGTGGTAAGTGGAGACTTTGAATTGACTCTAGGGATATTAATAGGATTACAATTAGATACAGATTTCCTATTCCTAGGATTGAGGATTTGATGGACTATCTTGGAGGGGCAAAGTACTTCACTAAATTGGACCTCAAAAGTGGGTACCACCAAATTAGGATCAAATTGGGGATGAATGGAAGATAGATTTTAAGACCAATGATGGGTTGTATGAGTGGAGAGTTATGCCATTTGGCCTTTCAAATGCCCCTAGCACATTCATGAGGCTCATGAATAAAGTGCTTAAGGATTTCATAGGGATATTTGTGGTAGTGTATCTAGATGATATACTTATCTTCAATAAGAAAGTAGAGGAACATTTGAAGCATGTGGAGATGGTACTCAAAATCTTGCAAGAGGAGAAGTTATCCATTAATCTAGAGAAGTGTGAGTTCTTAAAGCAAGAGCTTGTGTATTTGGGGTTTTTTGTATCCCAAGGTTCATTGAAGATGGACCCAAGCAAGGTGGAAGCTATTCTATATTGGCCTACACCAACCACAGGGATAGAGGTGAGGAGCTTTCATGGGTTAGCTCAGTTTTATAGAAAGTTTATAAGACATTTCAGTGGTATTTGTGCACCAATGCTTGATACCATCAAGGGTGGTCTAAATACTAAGTTTAGATGGACCTATGAAGCATGAAAAGCATTTGAAAATTTTAAGGATCAAGTAGCAACACAACCTATCCTTAGACTCCCTAGTTTTGGTAAATTGTTTACTTTGGAGTGTGATGCAAGTGAGATGGCAGTAGGGGTTGTGTTAAGTTAGGAAGGGAAAATAGTATCCCTCTTTAGTGAGCAGTTAAATGAAGCAAATAATAAATATTCTTCTTATGACTTGGAGTTGTATGTCGTAGTTTAGTCTCTTAGAAAGTGGAGACATTACTTTCTACCCAAAGAATTTGTAATTTTTACTGACAACCAGGCCCTTATCTATATAAATACATAGGAGAATCTCAGTAATAGACACCTAAAGTGGATGGAATACCTTCAAGCATTCACATTCACAATAAAGAACAAGAAAAGATAGTTGAACAAGGTTGTAGATGAACTAAGTAGGAGGCTAATGACCATTCAAGAAGTTCAGTTGAAAAAAATTCATATAGAGAGTTTCAAGGACCTCTATAGGGATGATGAACACTTTGCTGACACCTACAAGGTATGTTGTGATTTTCAAAATAATTTTCACAGTAATTTTTCTGATTTTACCTGGCAAAGTGGGTTGTTGCTTAAAGGAAACCATTTGTGTGTTCCTAAGGGTTAAATGAGAGAGAACCTCATTCAAGAGAAACATAATGGTAGCTTGAGTGGCCATTTTGGTGTGAACAAAACCATGGAGTTAGTACAAAGGTTTTACCATTGGCCAAATTTGGTAAGAGATGTGACAAAATTTGTTGAGAAATGTGTAGTATGTATGAAAGAAAAAGGAGGATCTAGCAATATAGGTTTGTATCAACCTTTTCCAATCACTAATAGACCATGGGAGTGTGTTAGCATAGATTTCATTGTAGGGCTACCTAAGAAAAAACATGGTCATGACAGTAGCTATGCAGTGGTAGACACATTTAGTAAAATGGGTCATTTTATACCTTGTAGAACTATCCATGATGCTAGTAACATTGCACATTTGTTTTTTAAGGAGATTGTAAGAATCCATGGTCTACCCCTAAGCATTGTATCAGATAGGGATGTAAAATTCATGAGCCATTTTCAGAAAACACTATGGAGCATATTGGGTACTAACCTATCATTTGGTCCAGCTTACCACCCTCATAATGATGGTCAAAATGAGGTGGTTAATAGAGTTCTTTCCTAACTAAATAATATGGACATACATGGTATGTGGTCATTCCTGAAGAAGAATATGTATATAATGATAGTGTGAACAGGACAACAGGTAGGAGCTCATTTGAAGTTATTTATGGGATGCACCCTAGGGGTGTATGTGAGCTTCAAGATCTTGGAGCTATGGAGTGTAGGAGTGTTCATGTTGAAGACTTCATCCAAACCATGAAGGAGATTCAAGAGCAGGTGAAGAGCACTATACTGGAGTCTACTCAAAAATTTAAGGCTAAAGTGGATGAGAAGATAAAGGATGTTCAATTTGAGATAGGGGGTGATATCATGGTACATTTGAATAAATATAGGTTGCAGAAGGGAGTGCCTACCAAGCTACAAATGAAGAGAGTGAGACCCTGCAAAATCTTAGCCAAGTATGGGGATAATGCATATAAAGTGGATCTACCTATTGATTTGAGCATATCACCTATTTTCAATGTGGCAAACTTAATAAAGTTTAAAGGACCCTTAATTGAGATAGAGGTGAACACAGAGGAGGTTGGAAAAGATGTAGAGACTGATGTTTTACCTCCCAAGATGTAGACATAACAAGACAAGGTATTAGATTCAAGGGTCAAGAAAACCACTAGAAACAAGGTGTACATGGAACACCTCATAAAAGGGAAGTAACATGGGTTGCAGATACAGAATTTTAGAAGTTAGGAATTTCTTATGACTTCTTTTCCATAGGAGTGACATGATTTTCTTTTGTGGGGGAGTATGGTGTAGGAGCACCTAGGTAAGGATATATTGTAACCTAGGGTTCCTAATCAAATTTTGGCTTGTAGTGGTCTTAGAAAATACACTATTGAAATAAGAGGGCTAGATGGTCCTAGAGTGTGTTTTTTAGGTTAGGAGGTCTAACTAGGTCATTTGGAGTTCTTAAGTTATATTTTGGTCCAAATTTGGGAAAGTTGGAAAATGTTACAAATGTTGTGGAAACATTGCATTTGTGCATTTAGAGGCCTAAATTGGACAAGGAAAGGGTAGGATACCTATTTCATGGTCTAGTAATCATAATTATGCATTTGGTTGAGTTTCATAATGAGTTGATGAAGTTTGGGTACAAGAATGCAAAAGTTGTTGACAACTTTGCAAAATTGACAATGTTGTCATTGAGAACATTTCTTTCTCAAGAGCATTTTTGAGCATATGGTTATTTAACTATCTAAAATAGTTGGTGGGTGGAAGGTGTTGGATCCTTTTTAGGTTGCAATAGAAATGACAACAACCTCTTCCATTTATGACTATTTTATAGAGTAGCCACCTCCAAATATATGCTAATGCAAGAAAAGGACCAACTAACAAGCACTCTCTCAATACTTCTACACTTTAGGCCCTGCTACACCAAGGGGGGATACCCTGCAATACCTTTTGATATGTCTTATAAGGTACTATCAAGCAGTAATCTCACAACGACTCAACATGACCGGGAGATAGTAGGTTATTGGCTAATTACCCATTGTACATCAACCATGAGATGGAGTGTGAGATAGAAAATTATTACAAACTAATACAAGAGTAGACTTAAAATATTTTTAAAATGTTTTCTTATAGGAACATATAGCCAATTATGCAACTAGATATGCAATAAAACAAAATTTATCAGCTTCAGATCAGTACTTTATCCATTGGGCTATATTTTGACTCGGATATAGTATACTAAAATTAATGTTCACCCAAGACATCAAATCATAATACAACCATCCCAAAACCCCTACTACAAATAAAATCCTTGCAATGTGTCAAATGAATCTATGCATAAATCAGAGCCTAATTTAATCCAATCATAGATTATAACTCTCAAATAAGTACATAAATACAGATAAAACTATGCTAATGAATTGGAAAATCCATAACTCATATGGCACATAACACATGAGTGATTGGAATCTGAAATCTTTGTATTAAATTCAGAAAAATCTTATTCTAGTATACAAAAGGCACTCAGAGATAACTTCTACAATAACCTACAAAAGATCTCTCAACTTTATTTTTTCCTTCTTACACTATCTAGTACAAATTATGTTAGTATTCCCCCCTTGACTGAAAACTTTTACAATTTTCTTTTCATATAAATTTTCCAGCCCTTTCCAATGATCTTGGGAATCCCTTTATAGATTAGGATTGCAAAAAGGTTCAGATTAATAGGAATAAGGACAAAATTAATGACTCACTAAAAATAAAAAATAGCTAATGGAGTGATAACCACTCTTGTTACAATAGATATTCAACAAATTTTGTCTTCTGACCACTTTGTACTTGCAATTGCTTCAAATTTGCTCAGTGTGAGCCATCTAGAATATGTTGTCTTTGATGTTGGTGATGTAGGATCTTTAATTTCAATTGTATCAACCAGCCTATTGGGCTTCTTTATCCACCTGCATGTTGTCACCTTCACCTGGATCAACTACTGTGTACTTGTTTCTCCAAGAAGTGTACACCTCATCACCTGGCCAGTTGAAGTTAAGGACCTCATCTTTTCTGTTGTTAATTTCCTTCCATATGGTACATGCCTTCTCTATATCATCTAAACCAAATGCAAAAAATTCTTTGTCCTTTCCAACTATCTCAACTATTTGAACAAACAACAATGTACTCTCCAATGTAATTATACTATTGGTCCTTGTTGCCAAAGCTTCATTCATCCCTCGATGCCATAGCACCTCATCTTTGATATTTCCATTTTTCTTAAAGAGATTTGGGAACATCTCATAATGGTCCTTTGAATATTCCTTTTTTAGGGCCATACCTTTCTAATGAAGATGCTCCTCCTTATGTCTATGTCCATGAGTAGTTTGACACATTTATGAGTGTCAGTCAAGATTATGTCAATATCATTGGCCTTCTTGCAGGTGGTGTTAAAGAATTTCAACTCTCCTCCCTTCCCTTTCCACTTATCCACCAATTGGCCTAATTGGTCCTTGTCTGCATTGTACTCATCCATCATGCTAAATATTTTCCTACCTTGTGCATAGATGGAAGTAGGCACCAATTCATGTGTACAATGCATCAGGGTGTGATGTATCTTATCTGCATATTTTTGCTTAACCCACTTTTCTACTTCTCTGAAGGCTGCATATTTCTCAACCCACTCTTTCTTTTGCCTTTCCATCTCTGCTCTCTCAGCAATTAGTCTGGCCTTTTCTTTCTCAACCTCCTCTAATGTGGTAAAATTTGATGGTGCAGGGAACAGAGGATAAGTGATAATGGTACTTGATGAGGATGGCTGGTGAGGGTCCTGTGTAATCCTCCTTTGAGGCACAACTTGAGTTTTTTCCTTCCCTCTAGGAATGCAATCCTATCATCCTTTTACATATTTTTGACCCTCTCATCATTATAAGCTTTTAGAACAACTTAATAATTTTGGGTTAAGCTCTTGAAAGAATCTTCTTGCTTCTTAGCTACCTACAAACTTAATTTAGCAATTTGCAAAGTAAGATTATCTGCTTCTACTCCTGAAGTATCTAACACTCTTTTTATTATGAGGCTGCCTACACTCTCAGCCTGATCATATTCATTTGTTCTCCTTTTATCTTTCCTCGTCAAGGACCATATTTCCAGTGTTTCATGATCCTCACTGAACTAGGCACCAATTGATGTCCCACCAATGTGCAATGGTTTGGCTTCCTTCCTCACAACATCAAACATAATAGCATCAACCAAATCCCACTAGGGTAAGATAAGAACTCCATTTTTATTCACTAACTCTATGCCCTCTTCAGGGTGATGACATTAAGTTTTTCCATTAGTATACTTAAGTGAAAAACATGATAAAGGTCATCAGTATAGGCATAATTGATAGAAAGCACACTGCATAACTGACGAGATGACAATGCTTGTCATAAAAATAATAAGTATAGAATTTCTCATTGAACACTATCAAGTGTTGAACCGATGACAAAGCATAAAGGACATCACTGACAAAATAGTTTTTGGTAGATCGCCGATGGATCCAAAATACTAAACTGACAGTACAGTTTTGTGAACATCATCGACAGAACAGAAAAGCCAAGGAACCCAATGAACAGTTCAATATAGGGACACCAACAGAGTAGAAGACCAACAAAGAAAAGAATGAAAGAAAACCGATAGACTAATAGAGCAGCCCGACCAACAGAACTGACAGTCAGTTACAGAACCCACAAAAAGTGGATCTGACTTTCCACGTCAGATAAAACATTGTAATTCTATTTATAGAGTTTTAATTTTTTTTTAAACGTTACTTGAGGTTCAAGAAATCATATTGTAAATGCTTTAAAGCATCCTAATGGATCTAAAACATAACTAACTAAAGATCAAGGTCAAGTTCTAAACCTTGAATCTAGAGTTAAAACTTGAAAAGCGTGAATCAAGAATCGACCTAGAAACTAGTATATATAGATGTTAAATCATTTGTAATAGGTAATGAGTTGATAAATGATTGTATCCATGGAGAAAATCTAATCAGAAGAAGGGAATTCATGCAAAGTTTAGAAACATATCACATCATTTCTCAAGAACATAGACAAGGCTACCAATGAGTAGAGACAAGCTATCATTCAATCACTCAAGAGTGTACACCTAACAGTGTTGCTATAACATCAAATGAATTAGATCCTAATAGGTCTACACTCTAATACTCCTAGCATGGTAGATCATCAAAAGTGATCAAATTGTAAGCCTTAACCAGCTCCCTTCTTATTTGCAGATAGTGAAGTTTTGTGGGTAGACATCCCCACCGCGGTTTTTACTTCCTAATAGGAGTTTTCTGTGATATCATATCTTGTGTTATGTGTTATTTATGTTAATGTATGTTTATTTAATGTTTACACATGTAAATAACTTATGTTATGATTTCATATACATAAAGAAATATGAATGGATAGATAGGTGAATATACAAATCTGACAACACAAAGGTTAAAGGGTCAATCACATAAAAAGTTTTAGAGGTACTGATTCACCCCTCCCCTCTTAGTACATCATTCCAATAATTCAAAAAATTGGTATCAGAGCTAAGTACCTTTCTTGAAAAGCTTAAATATTTGAGAGAAAAGATCAAGACAATGGAAAAGTATAGACTGGACAAGACTATTGAGAATGAGCAGTTACAAATTCAGATCTACTATGAGAAGTACAAAGAGGTGAGAGTAAGCATGAGAAAGTTTCTTGATGAAAGAAATATTATGGAAACTAGGATTAATGAGAAATATTATCAAGAATAGGAGATCCTAGATTACTTCAACTCAGCTGAATCTGCAACAAGAAAACCATCAGACACATCAGTAGAAGAGATCAGAAGTCTACAAGAAGTCAATCTACATCTGACAGAGAAAATCAAGATGTTGCAAATTGGTCAAGAGACTCAAATGGTAAAATTGATTGATGTCATGAATGATTCAAGAAAAGATGAATCAGAGAGAACATTTTCTATTGATGATAGGAGGAAAATCATAGAGAATCTACAAGAAAAAGAATTAGAGATTCAAAGACAACGATCATCACCATGAGATTACCAATCAGATCATTCTTATGAGTCAAGAGGAAAAAAAATTAAATACTGAACTCATTGAAAGAGTACAGATCATAGGTGAGATAAGAGAAGTGAACAAGAAGCTAAAGCATGAAGTTAGAATTCAAAATCAACACAATGAATTAATCAAGAAAGCTGAAGATAGAAATAAAAGAATGTATGATTTCCTTGATGGACAAAGAAGAGTAAACAACCACATAGGTATAGGGTACACTCACAATGGAGAATCATCTAATCAATCAAATCAAAGGAATGTTTACGAAACTCCAAGAACCCAGAAGCTTTCATTCAATTAATATGGAAAACTAGGCCACACCTCAAACATTTGCAGAAACAAAATGAAAGGTATTCCTCAATCACAATCTACTTTCATTGGTAATTTTTATAAATGTCACAAGAAAAAACACAAGGCACATGAATGCAAATCCAAGGTGACAAATCCATAGAAGGAAACCTACATGGCCAAGTACTATCCTACCTACAAAATAAATGGACATACATATTAGGAGTGATGGAAAAAGAATAAGAAAACATGGACACCAAAAGAACCTAATAATGGCTACAAATCGACAAGAATCAGTAACTTGTATGTTTGGGACTATAACACATGGGTAAAATGTACAAAATGTGGAAGGTATGGTCATATTTAAACCAACTGTATGAGAAAATGGACTAGAAGACCAAGAAGATGGATCAATCCAGGTATGGCATGTTTACATTGTCATAGGTTTGGACATCTGGTAAAAGATTGGAAAGACTGACTGACAGACACAAGCACTTATCCCAATGGAAACACCATTGATGACATCAAGAATATGAGAAACAAGATGTGGAGAAAATCTACAAACACTGAAGGTGCTGGAACAAACAATGCAAATGATGACACCCCATCCAATGGATCTGGCGGCATCACTATTCCCAACTAAGCTGCACAAGTAAGTATGGAACTGCATTATGACAAGTTATATTATGCATCGGTTCCATTACACATTGATCATATTGACAAAATTAGCATTATTGAAGATGCAGTATATTATTACTTGTAATGTTATTGAAACTATTAAAACAATTCCATCGGTAAAAGGGTACAAATAAGCATCGGTGAACACATAGTAAACATGACACTACTTACTGAAGTGTATCAGGCATTACACAAAATCCAAGTCACTAAGTGTAACCAACAGACATCGGTGATCTTTGAGCCAAAAGATGTTGTCATCACCCTCTTATCGACAATCATCAGTGAAATCACCAAAGCTGGTAGCTACCCCAAAACTTTATACCTGCACCAACGATGTTATTTATGCCTCAATCGACAAACTCATTCTTTACATACCAACAAGTTGTTGGGCATTAATGACAAACTAGGGCACAAAAGTTATAAAAGTGTGATAGAAAAACTCATTTCACACCAGTGATTTTTGAGCAAGAAAGCAGAGCTAAGAAGAGCGATTGAAGAGAAGATTGAAGTGCGACCTCAGCAAGATTCCAACACGACTCAAAAGATTCACAAGCAATTAAAGAGATTTAGTAAGTACCTAAAATCACCTACCACACTGTTTAAAGTTACAAAAATCCCTAAATTTCAAAATACGATGGCATCTACTTCAAGAACAACAAAAAAGAAAGAGGAAATAGAAGGAAAGGAGGAAGAAATCAAAGGCCAGTCACCCATTAGTGAAGATACAGAAAAGAGTGATTTTGAGGCCACACAGTTAGATTCACCACCTCCTCCTCCACCTGAGAAATAAAGAACAACTATTGCTTCAAGGACAAGAAGAAAAATAACAAAGGAAGCAACTCCTTCACCATTAAAGAAAGAAAAAGTGAGAACCTACAAGAGGAAACCAGTCTCACCAAAGGAGAAACAAACCAAAAGGATGAAGTTGAATAGAACTAGAGAAGATCTAGATGACTCAGCTATGGATGAAGCTAACATAGAAGTTCAAAAAGGGAAAGAACCCTTGATTCCAAAGTCCATTGATGAAATATTTAAGAACATTTCAGAATCACCATCTATTTATGATCCTAACATTAGGAAATGGTTGAAATTTGATCCAGAGGATCAAAACAAAATTGAAGATGCTATAATAGCTAAAATGTTCAAACACTATTATTTTCCACTTCAATTCTCAGAATGTGACGTACCCAAGGAATTATCAGAGAGATTGTCTACAAGATGGACATTTTCACTTCATACAAAAAAGGAGATAATAGAAAAAGTACTTGTTACTCTTATACCTTTTGATTCAAAGAAGGAAGAGATACACGAAATGCTAGAATAAAATGAAAAGGAGTTCTCACCCAAAATGAGAGCATACAAATTTCTCAAAGGGAAGCTAATTGAACTAAATCAAGAAAGCACTAAGAAGTGGTGCAAGATACTCAACAAGCCCACTAAGGAAGCTAGCCTAGAGAAAGAACACATCATCATTAAACATGTACAAGATGATTCATCAATGGAATTGGACAAAGAAGAGAGTGAGACAACATGCCACAAACATACTGAAGTTGTAGATGAGGTATGGCTCGATACTACTCTTGACAAAACTTAGAGAGAAGAAAGCCAAATTCCACCAAGTCCAACTCATATTGACTTGGATGATGAAGCAAAGGTTACCGAAGAAGAATTGACAATAAAAGGTAACATAAATGAGGATGTTAATGATGAAACATGGTTGGATAATATCGTTAATGATATTATAGGAAATGACCCTGTAAAAGAGGGGCAAAAAGATGAATATATCACTATTGCACAAGGTAAAACTGGTAGACAGGAAACACTTACTAACACTGCAGAGGTAAATACACTGACCAACATGAAAATATTGATTGAATCTATTGATATTGATTAAAGTCAGGAGAAAGCATCTAAGAAAGATGATAACATACCTAAGGACATGGGTAATGATGAAAATAAAGGTGCATTGGACACTCAAAAAGATATAGACACAGAGATGAAGGATGCAACCGACACTCAGGAAAAGTTACCTACTTAAAAAGACAAAGGAGAAGATATTAACGAAGACGATACATTGAGAAAGGATGAAGAGAAAGAAAAGAGTGAAGAAGTTAAGAAATATGATAGCATGAAGGAAAAGGAAGAACATTTTATTGATACACCCAAGGCCAATGAAGAGACATCTTCACACAACCAACAGGTGGAATCTGAACAAAAGAAACAAGAAGCTTCATCTTCTCGACCTTCACCTACCAAATCAATCCAATCTTAAGGTCTACAAATGGTAGTTTACAAATCTATCTCATAACCAAAGAAGAAGAAGAAGAAGAAGAAAGTAATGAAGAAATAAATCTTGGTTGTAACACTTGATGAGGTAATTGAAATACCCAAGTGGGATGTATCTACTTTAGATACTAAAACACTTCAAAATTTTGGAGTGATGTGTCAAAGAAAAGCTATACAAGACAAAATGAAAAAGGCACATAGTGAAGCTCAAGCACTTGACAAAGAAAGGGATATACTACATCAACTTGTTCCTGATATAAAAATTGAAGATGACATCTTAGTCATGGAGAAAATTTAAGTTCTTACCAACACCATCATTACTCAAAGTGTAGATGCATAGCATGCAATGGAAGAACAGGTAGAGAAGAAGTATCAACACAAACTAGTTGAGAAGATCAGCCAAGAAGTGGCAAACAACAAGGTAAAGCTCTCTGAATTAGCAATTCAATTAGAACCTATGATTGTAGAAGCTATTACCTTAGTTCAAAAAATGTGCACACTTGAAAATTTCACCAAAGAGAATAGTAAAAAGTTGTCCTAGCTAGATTCAGATCTGACAGCAAGTGCACGAAGTTTAACCTCTGATGCAAATACAATAAAGTTGCATAATGAAAATCTCATAGAGGTAAACAGGTTAAGACAAGAGATATGGGATGCAGAGACAGAGTTTATAAATGAGGTTACCAAGCTAACAAGCTCACATCTTGCCAAACCTCACCACTCTGTAACAACACATTACTAATGCAAAGAATCAGATCTCAACCCCGGAGATGTCTGTGGTAGACACCACCTATGATATGCATGTGAGGATATCACTTAATCACATGGCTCTAGAAAATTTAAAGGAGAAATGGGAGAAGATGATGGAGGAAATCAAAGCCTCACACTCACACATTTTTGAAAAGTTGTAAGTACCTTTGCCTTTATTATCAAAAAAAGAGGAATGAATAGTACATATGTACAATATACTATACATTATCAAAAAGGAGAAAAAGATATGTATGTTGTATGTACAGCAAAAATAGATATGTACAATATATCAAATATCAGAAAAAGAAAAAAGGGAAGGCAATCATATGTACATAAACTTACACTTACTGACATATACATAGGGGAGTCATTTCATCACTAAAGAAAAATGACTAAGGATGAAGTATACACAAGTGTACATATTAATACATTAAGTATGTTGTACATATCATTTTTGATACTAATGTCAAAGGGGGAGATTGATGACATTAAGTTTTGCCATTAGTATACTTAAGTGAAAAACATGATAAATGTCATCGGTATAGGCATAACCGACAGAAAACACACTGCATAACCAATAAAATAACAATGCTTGTCATAAAAATACTAATTCTAGAATTTCCTGACAAACACTGTCAAGTGTTGAACCGAAGACAAAGCATAAAGGATATCGCCGACGAAATAGTTTTTGTTACATCGCCGACGGATCCAAAATCACTAGAAAGATGGTACATTTTTGTAAACATCGGCGACATAATAGAAAAGGCAAGGAACCCGATGAATAGTTCAATATAGGGACATTGACAGAGTAGAAGACCGACAGAGAAAAGTATGAAATAAAATTGACAGACTGACAGAGCAGCCCGACTATCAGAACCGATAGTCAGTTACAGAACCCGCAAAAAGTGGACTTGACTTTCCACCTCAGATAAAACATTAGAATAAATCAATGAGGTAATGTGATTCAATCTGATGGTTTTTGTTTGAATATTATATTTTTATATTGTCTTTTGTTTACTGATGATGTAATTGATGCTCGTGAAGGTCGTCAAGGCATCAATGACTAACTTCCAAAAGGATTAAAAATTTATCCTAGACAATTTAGCAACTTGTCATACTATGAGAACCTCCTAATCATGAATTTGTTTGATGCTATGCATATTGGAAATAATGTAATAGAGACATTATGGAAATTATTGGATGGAAGGTATGATAAAGAAAAAAATTGTCAAAATGTGTAGTGACATTCAAGATTCCAGCCATGCATTGAA
>MU226504.1:1408085-1456046 GCA_018584345.1 Thuja plicata | reverse complement strand
AAGGAGAAGGAGAAGAAGAAGAAGAAGAAGAAGCAGAAGGAGAAGGAGAAGAAGGAGAAGAAGAAGAAGAAGAAGAAGAAGAAGAAGGAGGAGGAGGAGGAGGAGGAGGAGGAGGAGGAGGAGGAGAAGAAGAAGAAGAAGAAGAAGAAGAAGAAGAAGAAGACATCTTGGCTATAACAGTTAATGAGGTAATTGAAATACCCAAGTGGGATGTATCTAGTTTAGATACTAAAACACTTCAAAAGAGAAGAAGAAGAAGAAGAAGGAGAAGAAGAAGGAGAAGGAGAAGGAGAAGAAGAAGAAGGAGAAGGAGAAGGAGAAGGAGAAGGAGAAGGAGAAGGAGAAGAAGAAGAAGAAGAAGAAGAAGAAGAAGAAGAAGAAGAAGAAGAAGAAGAAGAAGAAGAAGAAGAAGACATCTTGGCTATAACAGTTAATGAGGTAATTGAAATACCCAAGTGGGATGTATCTAGTTTAGATACTAAAACACTTCAAACGTTTGGAGCGATGTGTCAAAGAAAAGCTATACAAGACAAAATTAAAAAGGCACATAGGGAAGCTCAAGCACTTGAAAAAGAAAGGGATATACTACATCAACTTTTTCCTGATACAAAAGTTGAAGATGGCATATCAGTCATGAAGAAAATATAAGTTCTTACCAACACCATCACTAGTCAAAGTGTAGATGCAGAGAAGGCAACGGAAGAATGGGTAGAGAAGAAGTATCAACACAAACTAGTTGAGAAGATCAACCAAGAAGTGGCAGAAAACAAGGTAAAGCTCTCTAAATTAGCAATTTAATTAGAACCTATGATTACAGAAGCTATTACCTTAGTTCAACAAATGTGTACACTTGAAAATTTAACCAAAGAGAATAGTGGAAAGTTGTCCTAGCTAGATTCAAATCTGACAGCAAGTGCACAAAGTTTAACCTCTGATGCAAATACAATAAAGTTGCATAATGACAAGATCACAGAGGTAAATAGGTTAAGACAAGAGATATGGGATGCAAAGACACAGTTTAGAAATGAGGTTACCAAGCTACAAGCTCACATCTTGCCAAACCTCACCACTCTACAACAACACATTACTGATGCAAAGAATTTGATCTCAACCCCGGAGATGTCTGTGGTAGACACCATCTACGATATGCATGTGACAATATCACTTGAGCACATGGCTCTAGAAAATTTAAAGGAGAAATGGGAGAAGATGATGGAGGAAATCAAAGCCTCACACTCACACATTTTTGAAAAGTTGTAAGTACCTTTCCCTTTATTATCAAAAAAGGAGGAATGAATAGTACATATGTACAATATACTATACATTATCAAAAAGGAGAAAAAGATATGTATGTTGTATGTACAGAAAAAATAGATATGTGCAATATATCAAATATCAGAAAAAGAAAAAAGAGAAGCCAATCATATGTACATAAACTTACACTTACCGACATATGCATACGGGGAGTCATTTCATCACTAAAGAAAAATGACTAAGAATGAAGTATACACATGTGTACATACTAATACATTAAGTATGTTGCACATATGATTTTTTGATACTAATGTCACAGGGGGAGATTGATGACATTAATTTTTTCCATTAGTATACTTAAGTGAAAAACATGATAAAGGTCATTGGTATAGGCATAACCGACAGACAACACACTGCGTAACCGATGAGATAACAATGCTTGTCATAAAAATACTAAGTATAGAATTTCCCAATGAACACTTTCAAGTGTTGAATAGACAACAAAGCATAAAGGACATCACCGACAAAATAGTTTTTGGTACATCGCTGACAGATCAAAAATCACTAAACTGATGGTACAATTTTATGAATATCACCGACAGAATAGAAAAGGAAAGGAACCCAATGAACAGTTTAATATAGGGACACCAATGGAGTGGAAGACCGACAGAGAAAAGTATGAAAGAAAACCAATAGATTGATAGAGAAGCCCAACCATCAGAACTGATAGTTAGTTACAGAACCCGCAAAAAGTGGATCTGACTTTCCACGTCAAATAAAACATTGTAATTCTATTTATAGAGTTTTAATTTTTTTTTTAAACATTACCTAAGGATCAAGAAAGAACATTATAAATGTTTTAAAGGATCCTAATGGATCTAAAACATAACTAACTAAATATCAAGGTCAAGTTGTAAACCTTGAATCTAGAGTTAAAACTTGAAAAGCATGATTCAAGAATGGACCTAGAAACTAGTATATATTGATGTTAAATCATTTGTAATAGGTAATGAGTTGATAAATGATTGTATCCATGGAGAGCATCTAAGAAGAAGAAGTGAATTTATGCAAAGTTCAGAAATAGATCACATTAGTTCTCAAGAACATAGACAAGGCTACCGACGAGCAGAGATGAGGTATCATTCCATCACTCAAGAGTGCACACCTAATGGTGTTTCTAGAGCTTCAAATGAAGTAGATCCTAATAGGTCTCCACTCTAATACTCCTAACAAGGTATATCATCAGAAGCTATCAAATTCTAAGCCTTAACCGACTCCCTTCTTATCTACAGATAGTGAAGTTTTGTGGGTAGACATCCCCACCGTAGTTTTTACTTCTTAACAGTAGTTTTCTATGATATCATATCGTATGTTATGTTTTATTTACTTTCATGTATGTTTCTCAAATTTTTACACATGTAAAGAACTTATGTTATGATTTCATATACATAAAGAAAGATGAAAAGATAAATAGGTGAATATACAAATCTGATGACACAAAGGATAGTGGACCAATCAAAAAAATTTCTAGAGGTACTGATTCACCCCTCCCCTCTTAGTACACCATTCTAGTAATTCCAACACAGGGGTTATCTTGTCAAACTTGGTCATTAATTCTTCTTTGACTTCTTTCTCAATGTCTTCTTTTCTTTGGTTTGGTTGAGCTTCTTGAAACTTGTGACATTTGTCCTTGAACTCATCAATATCAGTTCTCCATAATAATTGAATGAAGGCTCTAGCCTTAACAAAACTATCATCAGATAAAAATTCTTTACTGGCCTATTTGGTTATAGGGTCTAGCTCCTTTCCTGCAAACTCTACTATTGTAAGCTCTAGAGATGCATGCCTAGGTGCCTTTGGCACTCCCTTTAGCAATCCATCTTGTAGCTCCTGGATTGTAACAAAAACCTACCTTGTATTTCCCATTTGGACCAATTTCTCTTCAATAACTTGGTCATCCATCTATAGAGGAGACTGAGAAGGGGAGTATACATCACTTGCTTGTTCTTTTCCCTCCATCTTCTGCCTCTTTGGAGATGGCATTGTTTGAGTACTAGTATCTACTAGCCTATTTCCTTTTTGATCAAAAGTTTTATCAATATTGGGCATAATTGTATTGTACCCTCTTCTTTTATAGACCACATAATTCCTAGGTGGGACTATCCTTCCCTATGTAATTATGCTCAGAATAACCTTAGCTTTTTCTGGCTTGGTCTCCATTACTTTGTTTTTCTTTTGGTTAAGAGTCTGCATTATATCTTCAAACATTTTGATCAGAGACTCAATTTTCTTAGCCCAAGGAAAAAATGTCTTCAAAGGATAATAGGATCTATCAAAATTGTGAACAAAATCCAAAGATTTCTTATACACCAACCACTTTTCTTTCCTAACTTCTTGATCATTCAGATTAAACACATTCCTCATAATGTCCTCTATAAAGTTGAATTGGTGATCAAGTTCTAGGCACTTGGTCCTCTTCCTGAACATATCCATAATAAAACCTTCATTTTCTGCACGTCTTGACACAGATGTTTCTAGATGGTATGGCTCAAAATATTTGTCAAATTGTGTCCATCATCCCTTTGTAATAATTAAGTGATGGTCTATGGTGAGGGTAGGGAAAATACTTCCCTTCATCTTTCTTGTCAAGGATTCTTCTTGTAGTGCACCCATTTGCCTCAGAATTTCTACTATACCAATCTTCAATGGCACTCTATAAGGAAAAACATTTGGGGTTCCCCTGAATCCATAAACTTTGATAACTATAGAGACAGGGTACAAAATGAGATCTCCCCAATTGTGAACAATTTTTAATTCTGGGGCATGTTCCATAGGTCTTAATAGTCTCATCATCTCTGTGTGGATTCTAGGCTTTTGTTGACATAGCAGTGATTTAAGCCTAGAAGTGAAAACTCTATCAAAATTTACATAGCTAGCTTCCTTTCTATCCCAAGACAAATCAGCACTCCACAGTTGAATACGAAAATCCTCATCCTCCTAAAACTTAGTGACGTCCATTTCTTATTCAAAGAAATCAGAAATATTGAACAAAATCAGGTGCATCATTAGAGAATACCACCCCATTGGTTTGAGAATATTTCTATCTTTGATGCCTATTAGACCCTCATGCATTAGCTCAGCAATGTAAGAAGCATAATAAAAAACTATTGATAGGTGGGGATGCAAAATCTGAATAACCATAAGCATTATGTGAACAAGAATTGTTGCTTCTTCATCTTCTCCTAATGCAAGACACAGGGCACTATACATTTTCCTAGCCTTACTATTGAAATAGTCCAATTTGAATGGCTCTAGTGTATTTGGGCCCACAACAATCAAATCCCCTATCTTATTGAAGTATCCTTTCAAAGCCTCATTCCTGTAGTACTCCTTCTGAGTCTGGTAGACTTGTTTAAAATAGTTGAAGTGAATATCATCCATTTGAATTGAGAGATCACTTAATTTGAATATCTTTTTTATTTCATCGGCTGTGACAATCAACAACACATTTCCCTTTGTATCCCTTAAAACCCTCGATACCCTATCGTTTGTATTTTCTATCAAAGTGAAAAGGTCTATATCAATGAATACCCCGGGCACTATCAATTTACCCACATCAAGATCCCATATGTTGCAATCTGGGGAGGGAGCATTCCTCTAACTATAAGAAATTTTAAACAAATTCAAACCATTTATGCTAGTCCTGACATCCTTGGCCCATCTACCTGTATCGTACAAACCCTCCCCGACTCTAAAATAGGGGTGTGCTGGAACTATCTTTTTAATTTGGGTAGCATCACTTGTGGACCCACTCAATTGCTATTGAAGGTCTCTCCCTTCTTTGGTGATGGGAATGTGGTCTCTTAGACAAGGGAGAGTTTGAATCACTTGGAGAATTCCTATTCTCTTCACCTCGACTCTTAGATATAGACCTTGTCTCATGTCCTTGAGACTTACCATGAACCATCTTTCTGGTATATCTAGGGACATCATCAACCCTTTCACTCTGAGAGTCATACTCCCCATAGGTTCCTAATCCTATTTGTACTTCTTGTTTGACTTCTAAATTTTATTCCTCATGATTAGGAGGAATGGGAATATCCATTCTTATGTTCCTTCTCTTCCTCCAGGCTTGGGGAGTAAATCCAACAATATTCTTGTTCACTAATTTCCCAACTCTGGAAGTGGATGGAATCTCACCTTCCAATTCATTCTAAAGATGATTGTTCATCTTGGATCTAGTATTTTTGTAACTCATAGTGAAACAATAGTGTATCAAAATAATAATAACTCAATACTGATGTAGAGATTTCTTTGAGTCACCACCCAACAAAAGAAAAGCAAGGAAAATACATAAAAACTTTAAGTAACAAATCTCTATTATGGAAATTTTTCACAGGTCACAAATATCAATACATTCTAAGCACTTATCCCGATATATTATCAAGAGTAATATAAGTCACTAGGACATGCAAAGACACAACTCTATAGTACAATGGTCAACCAACTGGTAATGATAAGTAAGTAGGCCAGGAGTCCAGCTTAACTTGAGAAACCTTACTCACTTATTGCAAATGAAACACACAGTTCCCCAGCAGATTCACCATTTTGTTGGCTCCTTTTTATGTTGCAATATAAATGACAACAACCTCTTCCCTTTATGACTATTTTATAGAGGATCCACCTCCAAATATATTCTCATGCAAGAAAAGGACCAACTAAACAACACTCTCTTAATATTTCTACACTTTATGCCCTGCTACACCAAGGGGGGATACCCTGAAATACCTTATGATATGTCTTATAAGGTACTATCAAGCAGTAATCTCACAATGAATCAACATGATCGAGAGATACTAGGTGATTGGTTAATTACCCATTGAACATCAACCATGAGATGAAGTGTGAGATAGAAAATTATTATAAACTAATACAAGAGTAGACTTAATGGATTTTAAAATTGTTTGCTTATAGGAAAAAAACACCAATTATGCAACTAGATATGCAATAAAACAAAATTTATCAACTTTCGATCAGTGCTTTATCCATTGGGCTATATTCTTACTCAGATATAGTATACAGAAATTAATGTTCACCCAAGAATTCAAATCATAATACAACCATCCCAAAACCCCTACTATAAATAAAATCCTTGTAATGTGTCAAATGAATATATGCATAAATCAGAGCCTAATTTAATCTGATCCTAGATCAAAACTCTCAAATAATTACATAAACATAGATAAAACTATGCTAATGAATTGGACAATCCATAACTCATATGAAACATAACGCAAGAGAGATTGGAATCTGAAATATTTGTATTAAATTTAGAAAAATCTTATTTCAGTATACAAAAGGCACTCAGAGATAATGTCTACAATAACCTACAAAAGACCTCTCAACTTTATTTCTGCCTTCTTACACTATCTAGTAAAAATTATGTTATTATTCCCCTCTTGACTGAAAACCTTTACAATCTATTTTTCATATAAATTTTCTAGCCCTTTCCAATGATCTTGGGAATCCCTTTATAGATTAGGATTGCAACAAGCTTTGCATAATTTGGAATAAGGACAAAATTAGTCACTCAATAAAAATACAAAATAGCTAATGGAGTGATAACCACTCTTGTTACAATAGATATTCAACAAATTTTGTCTTTTGACCACTTTGTACTTGCCACTGCTTCAAAGTTGCTTGGTGTGAGCCATCTGGAATTTGTTGTCTTTGATATTGGTGATGTAGGATCTTTACTTTCAACTGTATCAACCAACCTGTTGGGCTTCTTCATCCACCTACATGTTTTCACCTTCACCTGGATCAACTATTGTGTACTTGTTTCTCCAAGAAGTGTACACCTCATCACCTAGCCAGTTTAAGTTGAGGACCTCATCTTTTATTTTGTTAATTTCCTTCCAGGTGGTATATGCCTTCTTAATCTCATCTGACCAAAATGCAAAAAATGCTCTGGTCGTGCCAACTATCTCAACTATTTGAACAAACAGCAATGTACTCTCCAATGTAATTATACTATTGGTCCTTGTTTCCAAAGCTTCATTCATCCGTTGATGCCATAGCACCGCATCTTTAAATATTTCCATTTTTCTTGAAGAGATTTGGGAACATCTCATAATGGTCATTTGAATATTCCCCTTTTAGGGCCATTACCTTTCTAATGACAATGCTCCTCCTTATGTCTATGTCCATGAGCAGTTTGACACATTTATATGTGCCAGTCAAGATTATGTCAATATCATTTTCCTTCTTGCAGGTGGTGTGGAAGAATTTCAACTCTCCTCCCTTCCCTTTCCACTTATCCACCAATTGGTCTAATTGTTCCTTGTCTACATTTTACTCATCCATCACGCTAAAAATTTTCTTACCTTGTGCATAGATGGCAGTAGGCACCAATTCATGTGTACAATGCATCAGAGTGCTATGTATCTTATCTGCATATTTTTTCTTAACCCATGCCTCTACTTCTCTGAAGGTTGCAGATTGCTCAATCCACTCTTTCTTTTTCCTTTCCAACTCTGCTCTCTGAATAATTAGTCTGGCCTTTTCTTGCTCAACCTCCTCTAATGTGGTAAAAGTTGACGGTGTAGGGGAAGGAGGATAAGTGATAATGGGACTTGATGAGGATGGTTGGTGAGGGTCATGTGTAATCCTCCTTTGAGGCACAACTTGAGTTGTTTCCCTTCCCTCTAGGAATGCAATCCTATCATCCTTTTGCATATTTTTGACCCTCTCATCATTATAAGCTTTCAGAACAACTTCATAATTTTGGGTTAAGCTCTTGAAAGCATCTTCTTGCTTCTCAGCTACCTTCAAACTTAATTTAGCACCTTGCAAAGTAAGGTTAGCTGCTTCTACCCTTGAAGTATTTGACACTCTTTTTATTATAAGGTTGCATGCACTCTCAGCCTGATCATCTTCATTTGTTCTCCTTTTAGCTTTCCTCTTCAAGGACCATATTCCCAGTGCTTCATGATCCTCACTAAACTGGGAACCAATTGATGTCCCAGTAGTGTGCAATGGTTTGGATTCATTCGTCACAAAATCAAACAGAATGGCATCAACCAAATCCCACTGGGGTAAGATAAGGATTCCATTTTTCTTGACTCACTCCCTGCCCTCTTCAGGGTTTATCTTTTCAAAATTGGTCATTAATTATTTTTTGACTTCTTTTTCATTGTCTTCTTTTCTTGGGCTTGGATGAGCTTCTTACAACTTGTTAAATTTATCCTTGACCTCATTAATATGGGTTATCCATAAGAATTGCATGAAGGCTCTAGCCTTAACAAAACTATCATCAGACATAAATTCTTCACTGGCTTATTTGGCTACAGGGTCCAGCTCCTTTCCTACAAAATATGCTACTATAAGATCTAGAGATGCATGTTTGGGTGCCTCTGGTACTCCCTCTTGTAGCTCCTAGGCTGTAACAAAAACCTTCCCTGTATTTCCCATTTGGACCAATTATTCTACAATATCTTGGTCATCCATCTGCAGAGGGGACTGAGAAGGGGAGTATACATCAATTTCTTGTTCTTTTCCCTCCATCTTCTACCTCTTTGGAGATGGAATTGTTTGAGTACTGGTATCTTCTGGCATCTTTCCTTTTTTATTAGAATTTTTATCAATCTTGGGCATAATTATACTGTATCCTCTTCTTTTATAGACCACATAATTCCCAGGTGGGACTATCCTTCCCTGTGTAAATATGCTCAGAATAGCCTTAGATTTTTCTAGCTTGGTCTTCATTACTTTGTTTTTCTTCTAGTTAAGAGTCTGCATTATATATTCAAACATTGTCATTAGAGACTCAATTTTCTTAGCCTGAGGCAAAAATTCCTTCAAAGGATCATAGGATCTATCAAAATTGTGAACAAAATCTAAATATTTCTTACACACCAACCACTTTTCTTTCCTGACTTCTTGATCATTCAGATCAAACACGTTCCTTATGATGTCCTTTGGAAAGTTGAATTGGTGATCAAGTTCTAGGCACTTGGTCCTCTTCCTGAACATATCCATAATAAAACCTTCATTGTCTGCACATTTTGACACAGATGTTGCTAGATGGTATGGCTCAAAATATTTTTCAAATTGTGTCCATCCTGCCTTTGTAATAATGAAGTGATGGGCTCTAGTGAGGGTAGGGAAAATACTTCCCTTCATCTTTATTATCAAGGCTTCATCTTGTAGTCCACCCATTTTCCTCAGAATTTCTGCTATACCAATCTTCAATGGCACTCTATAAGGCAGAACATTTGGGGTTCCCCTGAATCCATAAACTCTGATAACTGTAGAGACAGGGTACAAAATGAGATCTCCCCAATTGTGAACAATTTTTAATTCTGGGGCATATTCCATAGGTTTTAATAGTCTCATCATGTCTATGTGGACTCTAGGGTTTTTTTTACATAACAGTGATTTAATCCTAGTAGCAAAAAATCTATCAAATTTTACATAGTTGGCTTCCTTTCTATCCCAAGATAAATCAGCACTCCACAGCTGAATAGGCAAATCCTCATCCTCCTAAAACTTAGTGAGGTCCATTTCTTCTTCAAAGAAATCATCACTATTGAAAAAAATCATGTGCATCATTAGATAATATCACCCCATTGGTTTGAGTATATTTCTATCTTTGATGCCTATTAGACCCTCATGCATTATCTCAGCAATGTAAGAACCATAATAAAAAACTTTTGATAGGTGGGGATGCAAAATTTGAACAACCATAAGCATTATGTGAATAGACATTGTTGCTTCTTCATCTTCTCCTAACACAAGGCATGGGGAACTATACATTTTCCTAGCCTTTCTATTGAAATAGTCCAATTTGAATGGCTCTGGTGTATTTGGGCCCACAACAATCAAAACCCCTATCTTATTGAAGTATCCTTTCAAAGCCTCATTCCTGTAGTACTCCTTCTAAGTCTGGTAGACTTGATTAAAATAGTCGAATTCAATGTCATCCATTTGAATTTATAGGTTACTTAATTTGAATATATTTATGATTTCATCAGCTATGACAGTCAACATCACATTTCCCTCTGTATCCCTTAAAAGCCTAGATACCCTGTCGTATGTATTTGCTATCAAAGTGAAAAGGTATGTATCCATGAATACCCTGGGCACTATCAATTTACCCACATCAAGATCCCATATGTTGCAATCAGTGGAGGGGGAATTCCTCTAACTATAAGTAGTTTTAAATAAATTCAAACCATTTATGCTAGTCCTGGAATCCTTGGCCCATCTACCCGTATCGTACAAACCCTCCCCGACTCTAAAATGGGGATGTGATAGAACTATCTTTTTAATTTGGGTAGCATCACCTATGGACCCAATCAACTATTGTAGAAGGTCATCTCTCACATTTCTATCTTTATATTCTATCTTGCGAGAGAACTCAATCCTAGGGGCCATTTTATGAAACTAGGGATTTTTACAAGGATGATATTTAGATTTAAACAAGAATTTTGAGACCTTTTCAACTATCAAATTTCACTAAATGCATGAATTTCTATTGTATAACAAGAGACTTACCCATTCTACAATTTTTCGTAAAGAGCTCAATGTCACTGCAATTCTGATCTTCGCTTGAATGATTTTGATGAATTATGGCAGCTTTGAGTTTAAGCAATGAATAATATGGCCTCAATCAAATCAGTCTTTCACATTGAATTGAACTAAAGTGGCCACACATTCTACAATCAATTTGCCTAGTTCAAAACTTGAGGCTTAATGGCTCGCTATTGATCATTTTAATTATTTTGAATCTGGACCATAGATCTTCAACAACATCTCCTTCATCTGACGGCTCTCATCTCTTCCCAAAAATAAATATTCATCTGGGACACGTGTCAGCACAACTTGATCACTTAAATGCTAGATCTTGTTCACTTTTCCTTTAAGCGATCATGTCAAACATCAGATTCATCTTAACTTGGCAGCAATTTATTTCACCTTAAGTTTACTAACCACAGCTACAACATCATCCACTTGGACACGCGTCAACATGACTTAATGGCTTAATCACTAGATCTTGTGCACTTTTCCTTTAAGCCATTAAGTGAGCCATTCGATCTTTTCAAACTTGCATCTTACTTAACATCATTACTACACTATACAAGACCCACTTCCTTGGACACGCATCACCACGACTTAGTTGCATATCCATTAGATGTCAATCACTTTGTCTTTAAGCAATTAAGCTGACCGTCAGATCTTTCTGTACATGCTCTATCTTTAATTATTCCTTTATGACCTCATCTGGACCCACTAAGACACGTGGTGTCATGGCTTAATCACTTAAGTGATAAATTTTGTGCACTTCTCCTTTAAGCGATTAAGTCAGCTGTTAGATCTTCAACATGTTGTTCACCTTTTAATTTGCGGTTAGCTTCACCTTTAGTGGAATACACATCACCATCTGGACACGCATCATCACCACTTAATGGCTTAGACACTATATCTTGTGCATCTTTAGGATAATCCATTAAGTCCTCTATTGAAGAAAACTAAATTTTTCGGCACTTTACTCAATAGTTGTTCAACATACCCGGGTCCACTAGCTGCCACATGTCAACACTGCTTAATAGATTAAGTGATAGATCTTGCGCATCTTAGCCACAAGCCATTAAGTCTACTGTCAGATATGTCTGCTATTTAATCTCCACAATACTATGCTACACAGGGCCCACGTCACTCCAAAGACATGCGTCGCTCAGACTTAATCACTTAAAGGATATATCTCGATCATGTTGGGATCAAGTGATTAAGTCTATCGTCTGATGTAAATAAATCTGCCCACTATTTCACTGAAATCCTTTGTGACCATCGGACCCACCAAAGACATGCGTCAACATGACTTAATGGCTTAATTGGTAGATCTCAAGAACTTTTGGCATAATCCATTAAGTAGGTTGTTGGATCAAAATACATTTGCTCGATAGATAATGGATTTAATAACATACTTATGGACTTTGAACTTAGGGAATAATATAGGACCACAGCGTTAGGATACCAACAACTTGATGAACATGAACATTGTAAAAGGAACCCATCCAAGACATGAATTTTAAGTGACAAAAAGTAACATGAAAATAGAAACCTCTTCGATCCTTAGGGTTTTAGGACCAAATTTTGTACTCTAAGACATGAAACAAGGGTTTTTTAAGCATTATTCACAAGACACTTTGCAAAAATAGACCAGGTACTTATTGCTTGAAATTTTTCTAAATAGACCTAATAGAAGGATAAACTATTTAAGGCCTCCCTCTACCTATTTGAAGGGTTGGAAAAAATTTGGTTAATGAACAAGCGAGTTCTCTGAGAAATTTTACCATAGTTTGTGCATTTTCATTCATTGTGTCATTTAATGGATTGATCTCTGTATTGTAACTCATGCATGAGGTAGTAGACGTAGTTTCTTTATTTTGTGTGTGTGTAAATAGTTGATTGATTCCATTTCATTGATTTTTCTAAATTGTTTTGGTTTTAGCACTATCGCTAGTCTTAGCCAGGCAGTTTTTGCTTATGTGGTTATAACTCACCTTCCCACCCTAGAATCTATATGGTTCCTTGGGATTTGTGATATGAATCCTTTTACATTATTTTTGTAGAATCTTGGGCCCTGGAAAGTAATTTTAGTATTTTTGCAGTGATGCCCTAGGCAAGCCAGAAGAGGATGGTTAGGGATCACAGTGGACTACAAAATAAAATAGATGGATTGACTACATTGGTTTCTTCAATATAAGCATGTGAAGAGGAGGATATGTGTGTGAGGAAGTCCCATACTGAAGGACAAATTCTGGTGTGGAGTTTGGTTGGGTGAAAGAACAAACACTTGATTTTAGGCTTAAATATAGAAACCCACTCTATGAAAAGGTTGGGGAAGTGACACCAAACAAATCCTACAAGTTTCTAAAAATCATATCAAGAAATGCAATTGATTTTCCACCTTGTTGAGAAATTTTTTAAGTTATGTGCCAAAAGGTGTGTTTTAAGGTCTAATTCCTTGTAGCCTTGTTTTGTGCAAATTGAAGCAAGTTCTTGAAATCGATAAGGATTTCATTGCATCTTTGTGTTGTTATGCATTGTCATGGATCCAATGCCCTAGGAATAAACCTTCCTCTCCATTGGTGATTGGTTTTGGTCATGTGTGAACATTTCATGTGGAGGATGCAAGAAGACATCCATGGGGAATGTTGGCGAGTGAGTTGTTTTCATTGTTGATGTAGACAAATTGAAGAGGTGAAGGATTGAGAATGGAATCCTTGTGAGTTAGGAAGACAGTAAAATAGAAAAGACACCAATTTTCCAAAGGATGTGGTATATGCATGATGCATTCATTAGGTAGCAAAAACTGAGAATCAATGCAATAATAAACAATACTTAGCTCAACACCACATCTCTGAAAATCACCTCCTGGCTAAAAAATAAAATAATTAACATCTGTCAGGTTCCTTGGGTTAGAATTATTATATCCATCCACATCAGTAGTTTGCACATTAAAGAAAAAAATAGCATGTTGAACTTTATGCAAATACTGAAAACATTCACCACTTAGGATATGATCTAGCTCATTCTTCAAAGTATAAGGAACCACAATTAGTTCACTATCAAAGTTAATCTCATCATAGACATCATGGATCTTATGCAAATGTTTCTGACTTTCTACAGGAGGAGATAAATCAAGAACATCAAAAGAAGAAGATTCAACATCTCCATTCTCAAACAATGGTAATCCTATATCATAATCCATACTCCTTTTCTCAAAAGGATTACCATCCTGCATCTTGTCATTGACTTCCATATTCATATCAGAATCTTCATAAATATCTTCCTGTAAATTATCAGCATCATTCAAATCTAAAACTTGTTGGTGGGTGGGTGGGAAAACATTAACACATTCATCATAAACATGTGAATCTTGAGCAACTGAATGACTATCCCTTAATAATAGTTCATTGGAAAATTCAGAATCTGAAAAAGATTTCAAATCTAAACAACTATCCCAACCAGTGCTCAAAATGATATCTGGAGTCTCTTCATTTTTTAAATCTGAAACAACATTGAGGCTTTCATTATCTGACATGGCATACTCAAATTGATTGTTCTCTAGTGACATAGGAGTATAAGGAAAATCAGAAATATAAGTATCAACATTTTGAGTATCTGATACATATTCCTTATCAAATTCAATATATGTGACGTGTTGAGATTCAAGTATGTCTTTCCCTAAAAATCTGAGGTATCCACAAGACAATAATTCTGAAATTTGTTCACTATGAAATGAACAACTATCATCATTTACACTCATTTCTGATACACTCTTACAATCAACATTCTCATAATCATTTTCACAATCATCCTTCCTACCCTCAGTAATCTTATCAATATCAAAACTTACATTTATAGGGCATAAAAAAAGAGAGTCATCTTCTGATACATACCTCTGGAAATCAACAACCAAAATTTTTGAGATTTTCTTACTGGTTAAAGGGCACTAGGATTCTTGTTCACTTTCTTTGGTTTCTTGCTTGATATTGAAAATTTCTTCTTCATTTGAATCATGGAGTGAGATTTCTTAGACCATATCATCTTGTGCAAAGAAATCACTACAATCACTTACTTCTGCATCATAGTTTATCATCTTGTTGTCCACACAAAACATTTTCACTGTCTTGCTGCTCATTATTAGTATCAAAATCAGTAAAACCTTCAGCATAAATGGACTCATCATTATAACCATAATAACTAGATTTGATATCACTAGATTTAGCCTCATCAACATAACTAGATCCATATTCAAAATTCTCAACATCATTTTAAAATTCAAAATCACTAGTCTCAACCTCAAATATGACTTTAGAAGAAATATTTTCTACATGCTCCATCCATTGCATAGCATTCCAAATAATATTCACTCTCTCAGAGCTTGGAAAATTTATAGAATCAGGAAAACAAAGTTCAACAAACAAATTTTCCCAAACAAACTCCTGAGGACAGAAAGGGATATCATACTCTTCTATCTTATCAGTAAACCTTATGTAGAAATCACATTGAGACTCACCCTCATTTCTACTCATATTTCCTTGTAATCTTTTAACCACCCTTTCTTGAATCTTTTGTCTTATTACTTTAGTTTCGGCACTAACAAGTTCAAGTTCTGGTAAAGGGTCTTTAGATTCAGACATGTCCTAATGATCACTATCATCCCTTTCACCATATTTCTCATCAAAACAATCTTCAAATGCAGCCAAAGATCTTATTGAACCACAAGGTAATTCCTTAAACCAGTCCCTAGAATCATCTATTAGGGATATTTCAAATAGGTTCATTAATACATCCTCATGTGTAATTTCATGATCATCTATTAAATTAGAAAATTTTCTTATATGCTCCTTAGTTGATTGCTCACCCAGACTAGAAAATTTAGGCAAACAATCCCTTACTACTTATGGAATAGGATTTGAGTATCCAGGGATACCTTCAAAGTTTATAGAATTGCACAACCTAACCCAATATAGGTGTGACATTTTAATAGGCAGGATGACTACAAACTGTCTCTCTCTTCCCTCTTAACTTAGTGCTGACCACTTATTAGGGAAACATATGTATAACTGATTTTCATGGAACAAAAGGCTTATCCAATGAAAATAAAAATACCTAGAGAATAATGAAATTGCTGCAAACTTTTTGATATGAAGTCTCCTCCAAATCACCTTCAATACTTTGTAGAGCCACCACCCCTTTGCAGAGGAAAAGATTTGAATTTAGCTTAGATCTCTTCACCCCACTCTGACCTTCTTCAAATTAGAAACTTCCATACATCTCCAATATAGAGTTTTTTAATGATTTCTCTTGATTGTGTTCTCAGTCATAAGAGCCCAAAAATATGTTGCCTCTTCACTGTAGGTTCACCTTCTTTGTAGTCTTTTTTCAAACTTACACACTGGTGCAAAGTAGAAAACTCAAAGTCACCACTCACCATATGTGAGATTGTATGAATATTTCTTTAATAACCTGGACTTTCAGACACTTTGCAATGATAGATTGAATAGACTTGAATCACTTTTAAAAAGTTTGAGGAATATGTTTTTTGAAAACAATGACTCTATAACAAGAATCTGGGATAATTCAGCAAAGCAAGGCTACAACTCACTTATACAGACTAATCACTTTATTCCCCAATAGAGTCGCCAATTTGTTAGATCTTTTCCTTGTATCACAACCTTAAAATGACAGTATACTTATATACTTGAATGCAAACTACTTTTTATGCAAGATAAAGGCTAATTGATGAGGTATTTGATAACATTGGGGATACCTATTATCACCTCCTTCTTTTTTTAGCTCCACAAACTCAGGCATGTATTACCTATGATAGATTACTGAATGTTTAGTCAATGTTTTTAGTGGACTAGTTCATTCATTGGTTTTTTATTTTTTACCTCACTATAACAACTTATAAAATACCTTGGAGATTGCAATGACTATTTTAAAATATAGTACTATAAGCCATGCTATGGTCTTGATAACATAAACCAATGAGACAAGGACTTTTATCCTTCTTCCTTTTGATTTTAGGAGGGGAAACCTAATGATCCTCTCTTCAAGGAATCAGCAAACTGAATTGTACCCTAAGAATACAATCACTTGAATGGAATTATTTGTTTTGTAGTGTATATGATTAAGTAATTTGAAAATATTGGATTGTGAATCAATTACTTAACAAACATAAAACTAGTGCCTAATCCTTGGGCTATGAGTCAATATCTTGTATAAATCCAGAGTAAAATGATCAACAAAACATTTGCAACAAAGATAGAATACCTTATAAACTATCCTCTCCCTACAACTTTATCATCCAATCCTTAAACTAATGTTATGTTCCCTAGGTTACTTGAAGGAGCTTACAAGTAACAATACAATCACCTTATGATGAGTATGCTTAAATGCCTTACAGATAAACATACAAGAAAAATAACAAAAATGTAAAGAGACAATTTAGATGCAGGAAAAAGATTGCAAAATATTTTATTGATGTGTCAAATCTTCAAATACATTAGATAGAAAAATAGTAAAAAGGTTCAGACACAATTTTAGTCTATCTTGTAATTCTATTAAATTTTTCCAACTCTCTCTCTCTGAGTCAACTCTCTTACAAAAATGTTACAATAATATATATATAGTCTCAAATCATCTTGGAATCATTAAGACAAGGATGCAACAAGCTTTAGATGATTTAGAGACCTAACCCTAAAAACATAGTTAAAGACAAAAGACAAGAAAACTCCAAGCGGTGGGAGGAAAAAACTGAAGAATAAGATCTGATTTGCACTTTGTCCTTTTGTAGATATCAACAAATTTGTCTACATATATTCAAGATAGTATCCGATAGTTTTAATAAGATTTAGCGACCGCTAATACAGGCTAACATACACTAATCTCTTCAAGATTACTAACCTTCCTATGCTCATAGATCAGGTGCCATGTGTCCTTCATTATTCATCCATGACATCCAACTCAATTATGACAGGCTTCTTTTTCTTGGGCTTTGTCATGATGTCACATGCAATTAAATATTCTTCCTTAGGCCACTCAAAATTATGAATACTTTCCAGCTGAGCCTTCTGCCTTTCCCACCTAGCATCTGTTATGCTTTTAACATCTATAATGAACTTATTGTAGTTTTTTTATGCCTTTATTGCCTCATCCAAAATTTTGTTGAACCTCTCCATATCTAGCTCCCCTTGATCAGAGACATAAATATCTTTTTTTGGAAGCACATCATCACACTCTGATCCCCATAACCCTAATTGTTTGATCTGATCATCCTTGGTTTTAATAGGAGGTACAAACCTACTATAACTTACCCCAAACATCTTCAATTTTGCATAAATTTGATTGGATTTTCCTTTCAAGAAAGATAAAGTAGCCTCAATCTATTCTATTTCTGTACCAACCAAAGTTACTATTTCTAGTAGATCTCATCTTAATGGTTGTACTGATGCCAATATCTCAAAAAATGATGTTCTTCTGAACCAAGTTTCTTAATAGGGAGTCAAAATTGTCAAAACATTGGCCACCTCTTCTTGTAGGCCTGGCAACCTACCATAATCCCCATTCACCACATCAACCTTATCTTTGATGGTGTCAATTCTATGCTTAAAAATTGAATCGAATGCTTCCAAAACCACATTGTTATGGTCTGTAACCCCTAGCTCTATTTCAGCAGGTATCTCCCATGTATCCTCTATTTGGATTTCAACATCCATCACTTATTTTGGCTTAATAGGGGTAGGCTCTGTTATCTCTAGCAATTGTCTAGTAATCTCATCTATGAGCTTCTCTTATTCTTTGATCTTTATTAATGCTATCTCCCTATCCTTTACAATATCACTAGTGTCACTAGCAATTTTTTGCAATTTCTCTGATAGTTGGGCTATTTTTGCCTCATTGAGCTGAGAAAAGTGGGTCATGACTTGGGATATTTCCAAATCCCCTGTATTTTCTAATGTCCAAATGATCTTTTTCCCCTACATCTTCTCTTGAATATTCAAAATAGATGGCTTTTGATCTTTAGGAGCCAAGATCCACATTGCAAGTGCTTGAGATGTAGGGTTATACCCAAACCCTCTAATCATATCTCCAACCTGAGGCTCTGATGATAATTTTAGATCAGATTTCCTTCTTATTTGATCAATTATGAATGTTGAGGACAAGTCCCAGCCTTCCACAAATAATATTCCACTGGCCTTGACCAGTTGTCTTCCCTATTCTGGTGTTATCTCCTCAGATTCATGATCGTAATCCTGTAGTGTTTGTAAGGCCTCCTGGGTGACTGGATCACCACCTGCTAATTGAAACTCCTTTCCAACTTGTTTTTTCTTGTTTAATATGAGGAAATATTTAAATTATCTTATTTTAATGAAGCTGTCATCCTTAATGAATTCATCTTGATGCATCAACCTTTCATCAGTACATGACCTAAGAGGTAATTCGTCCTCTTCCTCTACATCCTTTAGTAGTTTTTTCCCTGCCCTGATCTTTTTCCTCAATAAATGATCATAGGGTCTATCTCCAGTTATTAGGGCTCCAACTCTATCTTTCTTTGTTTTCTTAGAATGTTCCCCTGTTTCTATCCTTTGCTTCTTTAGTGGGGGCTCATTGGTTACTTCCTTCTTGGGGACCTATGTTAGGTCAATGACATCTTCTCCCTCAACTGCCTACTGTAATGGAATTGCTTGGTAATCTGGATAAGCAGTAGGTAAAGGAAAGCCTTGATAACTATCATCATCATATTCAAACTCTGAGTGGTCCCTATGGCCTTTCTCAGGAACCACTAGTGCTTCCTCCAATTGGTTTCATAAAAGAGTATGGGATTTAATCATTTCATATAGCCTTTTCAGATAAGGCATGTCATGGTAGAAACCTCCAAACTTCATTTCCTTTCTCTTCACCTGCCTCTCTAGGTCCATAAGTTCATTAAACTTAATTTCTCTTCTGTTCACCTCCTTATCTTCTAAGATGTTTCTTATTAAATCTTCGTCCATACACTCTTCATGTTCTTTTATGTAGGGGATAGTTGCTATGAGAAATTTATTTGCACTCATGATAAAACCCTCTGTATCAACATGTATGTGCAGGGCCACATTCATTCTGTAATGGTTCATCCAAGCATTTACTACGTCTAGAGCTCCTTTTCCAATAGTGAAGTTGTAAATCTTGAATTGCCTAGGGGTAAATGTACCCTTTCTGTGTGATGCCAAGTGCTCTTTATCTGTCAGAATAAGCTGCATGATGAGCTCCATTTTAGCTATCCTTGGTGGTACATGGTATGGAAAAATATGTTGAGGGTGGGAGCAACCATAAACCCTCATTATTGTGAAATTATTTTCATAGTAGAAATCCCCCCAATTATAGTCTCCTGGCCATTTATCCAAATATTGGCAAGGCCTCAATAGTTGGATTACCTTAATAGGTAATCTAGGCTTATCAACACCTATGTACTTAAGAAGTGGATAGATTATCTAGTTTTCAAAAGCAAAGAACTCTTGCTCCCTAGATGTATAATTCCAGACTCTAAGCCAAAACTAAACAGGGTTGGGATTATTGTGGTGGAACCTTTGTGGTTGCAAAAACTCACAATTCATGACTGGGAAATTGTAGTATAGGATCAGGTGCATGAGGATTGAATAATTCATGAATCTAGGATGATCCTTCTTGCTCTATATATCTACAAACCCTTTATGCATTTGGTCAATGATATACTAGATGTAGTCATAATTTGAAGTGGTATGGAGGTTCTGCATATCCAATACCATCATCAGAATATCTGAGGTGATCCTCTCTACCCCAACATCTTTTCCAAGCACTCTACATAGTGCATATGATATGTATGTGATATAGAAATTAAAATCTTTGTAGCAATATGGGGTGGCTCCTGGCATGGGGGCTATATAGGCTTTCATTTTCTTTGGGACATGGTGATCCCTGATTAACTTAGCAGCAATGCCAGATTCTCTGATGTATCTATTCTCTAGGCTCTTCAGATTTATTTCTGTAGCCATAGGGTAGTAAATATTGAAGGATTTCATGAAGGTATTCTAGTCAAAAGTGAGTAAGGGCTTTCCATCATCCCTCTTAATGGTTTTGGTTATGGGGTCATATCTACTGGCCAATTCTAATATGAAATCAACATCAACAAAGATGTCGAGAACTATCAACCTGGTTAATCCATAGGTCCAAGGGTTTGAGATAGGCATAGGTTCATCACTATTATTAAAGAAATAATTGAATAGTGAATATCCTAATGACCTGGTGTTTTTTCATCTCTAACATAGGCCATATCATCAATTAAAACTTCAGCACTAACCTTTCAATTTTGGCTGGAGCTTGGAAGCAAAGTGAGAAACTCATTTGAGTAGTTCATTTTACCCTTTGACTCATCATCAACATCTTCACTTCTCCCACTGGTGGACACCATACTCTGTGCTGGACTCATCTCTTCTTTTTTCTCTGTTCTCAATCCTTATCACCAATATTGAAACAAATCCACTAAAAACCCTCACCACCAACTGTGACTTATCCCAAAATCTATAGATCTGAACTCTGAATACACTGCAAATTACAATTTCTACCATATTCTAAATCAAGAAAACACCTATCTGAATCACTTACAGCTAGAAATTTCACTTTTCTCATAAATCACTTAAATTCTTATGAACTCTTCACTCTGAGAAACTTGAAGCTTGGTAAAAATGAAATAATAATGTACAAGTATACTTAGAATCGAGAATTCAATGTAGATGTCTCTTCGAATTAGTAAAATTGCATTCAGTCATTTCTACCATTAGTTCCACACACTATGACATCAATTTATGGTTTTAGCTGTGGCATTCAAACTATCAGGCAATCAATTTCTGATGAGTGCATTTTCATATAAAACCTTATAAAATTCAAAATGAAATCAAAATCAAATTTGATTGGTTGCATTTAAGTCATATTATGACTACTTTCCCATTTGTCAAAATCTCTTTAATCTGATTGGTTAGCAATTATCCATGATGGCACCACTAAAAAGTTTGTTTTTAACTCAGGTTAACATCTAACAACCCAGCGAGTGAGTGATCTCATTGTCACTTAATACTTTTTCCAACTATAGTTTCTTCAAGAGACTTAGTGACTACCGCAGGATCAACCATTAGATAAACAATTGTCACAATGTCGCTTAATCCTTTAACTTAACCTTTCATCTTACGAAGACAACCAACAAAGTACATTCTTTAACTATTCTTTAGCTCAGGTTACATCTGGAGACTCAGCGACTATGGAATCTCTATGTCACTGGATCATTTTCTTAACTCCTGTTTAATCAAGAGACAACACAACTAAACATATTAGTTTCTTAATCACATGACTACCTTATCCTTTTAATTTGCATCTAGAGACAACACGACTACCGTTGATCTCACTTTTCTTAGCATTTGACGGTTGTCTCTAAGTCTTGTAATCTTCATTATAAACCCTAATTCTTCATGAGACTCAGTGACTATTGAACACGTGTCACACCTTTTCTTCTTGTCTCTTAATCGTTTGATCCCTTTTGACTTTTCAATCTTATCAAGTGACTACATGACTACCATTAGATTTCATCTTCATCAGATGGTTGTCGCCTGATCTCTTAAATTTTGACTTAACTCATCATCCTTCACGTGACTGCATGACAACATTGTTACTTAATTAAACATCTAACCCTTGGTCTATCTAGAGACTTAGTGACCGTTGAATCTCCATGTCGCTTGATAATTTCTGAACCATAGTTACAATCAGGAGACTTCCCGATTCCGTTAGATTGAAACTTTGATCAACGGTTGTCACTTAATCTCTAGTTCTTTTACTTAACTCACTTTTGATCATGAGACCTCGTGACAAGACTGAAACTTTAACATTTGAAGTTAACTCATGACGATAGGTTACATCAGGAGATAACGCGACTGAGCAAATCTCAAAGTTGCCAAATAAAATAACTAACTCTAATTTCATCAAGAGACAACGTGACCACCATCGGATCTTAATATAAAATCAATGGTCTACACTAAGTCTCATTACCATTTCACCATATTATGTTCTATCAAGAGACTACGTGACCAAAGCTTTCCACCAGGTCTCCAGGTTATAAAGAATATTCATTTTTCTTTATGAGACTTGGCAACTAAGAAATAAGTACATGCAAATAAGCTCAAACTTAAGTGACAAAAAGATAACACAGAAATAGAACAAGCTTGGGAATTTTAGGGCTTTTATGCTACTTCAAGCAAAAATTACTCAAGGGCTTAGGGTTTTGACATTCTCAACTATGTTTTGAGGCTAAAGAAATATTTGCAAGGGCAAACAAGTGACTTGGCACATGATTTTTAACCTTTTGGGCATAAGAATGATAGGCATCTCAAGAGATTTTAGGGAAAACTCCAAAATAGGAAATACAACCAACCTGATGTACTTTTACCTGTAAGTAGCTTCTTTGTGATGTCAGTCACTTTAGTTAATTTCTCCTTTATATCCTCTAGTCTCTCCGATAACATTTATGTGACTTCTATCATTTTATTTATACTTTTGTCAATCAATGATATGTGTTGTATTATTCCTCTAAGTTCTGCTTTAAGATTCTGATTATTTATGATTGTGTCCACAAATGTTCAAAACTATGTTGTAACAGATTCATTCTCATCAATAGTGATTATCAGTAGTAAGCTTGAAAATGTCTCAACTTTTCTCTTCATGATTTTGTTATTTTGTTTCTCCCTTAATTTTTTTCTATAGCTGTCTTTTCTCTATATTTCTCCACATATAATAGTTGTTCCTTGTAATGTATCTTATTTGGATCTTTCTTCAAAATTGTAAAGTCAGGTCTTTCATCTAAATCTTCTATTTCTTCACTTTCTGAATCTATGTTTCTCTTTTCTTGTGATTTTGTAATCATAGTCATACTTTGTAAAGTCCTTACAACTTGTTCTTCCTCAATTTATGTTATCTCACTGATAACAGGTTCTATATCAGTAGCATGTGTTTCCTTTTTTGTTCCAGTCTACTCATCTATAGGCTCTAGTTTGAGGTGATCCTCAAGATATTCAACTTCCTTAGTACTTGTATCATCATCAGATTCATAATGTATTTCAATAGGTTGATCCTTTTTTCCTTCATCAAATCTTATTAGGGTGTCTTCTCCAGTAAATATCATATTCCACTTTTGTAATGCTTCTACTTCTACTTCTTTCTGTAATCCTGCTAGTAACTTGGTTGTTCAATTCTTTTTAAGAAATCTATTTTCATATTTCGTCATTAATAAATCAAGTTCTTCAACACTTGTTCCTAGATTTTTAATGATCAAATTTATTTCTCTTAAATTTTCTTGTTCTATGGCTTCATTTCATCTTATATTGATTTTGTATATTAATTCCTTAGGAATTTTCTATTTTTACTCATTTGTAAATATTTTGAATTTCTGTAAATAAAAAAATATTGTATCTTCTCTAATTTTCTTATCTTCTTCTGACCATGTCATGTACTTGACTTTGCGTATGTTTCCAATAGTTTCAATCTCTCTTATACCTTCTGCTAAGTCATTAACTATCCTCAATATTCTTGATCTTGTCTATTCAGTCTCAGGTTCATTTTGCTTTCTTTGTGTCCTTGTGCTTACTTCTTATGTTGATTTCCCTTGTGTATTCTTCCTTGTTGTAGACTGTGTTATTCCAGTAGGTTGTGTCTATTTAGATCGCTTAATCTTGATCTTGGTATATGCTTCAAGTATGGTAGTTTATTTCTATTTTCTCACTATAATTCTAACCTCTTCATTTGATTTCTTTCCTTTTGATATTATCCTTCTGTAAAACTCTTCACAAGTTCCAAACCCATTAGCTTCCATATCCTTAGGTTTATCCAACAGTTTTTCAATAATTTTTATTAATCCATTCTTCTTTCTTTCATATCCAGTAGGTTGTAGCCATGAAGTTCATGGTTCCACTACTTTCATTATGCATGAGTGTGTGCTAACCAAAAAATATATATCTTTCTCATATTTCTTAACAATGTGAGGTGGTATCCGATATCTTCCATAAATTCCTCTTTGAAATTATCTAAAATAACACCACATTATTGTATTGTAACTTCTTCCCAATTGTTCAATATATCTATTAATTTGATTTATTAATGGCTCATCTATTGTCCAATTTACTTTACCAATGTCCATAAAATAATTTGGTAAATAGAAAAATATAAATACCAATAATATTCCAAACTTCAATCCTTCTTTCTTGATTTTTCTAAGATTCACCATCTGTTGATTTCTCATCATTTCATCTAAATCGCATTTGTTTCCTTCAGTAACAATCTCATATGCAACCTATAGTGCTCTTCGAGATATGTTATCTATTTGATTTTCTTGATAAATATTGTATCCGATAACCATTGATGCAAATTTCATTTCTTTTTCCAAAAATTTTCTTACAACAAAAAAAAATGATCTTGCTTGTACCTTACTTTACCTTCAATTTATGTTCCAAAATATAATTCCTTTACACATTTTCTTCAATTAGCCGATATTCTAGTGACTGCAAAGATGATTTCCTTTTTGATCTTGATTTGTCTATCTCCTTCCAACCATGTGTAGTATCCATGTACTCAAATCAATACACATTTAATCCATTCAACTTCAAAATTCTTTGGCATGTGCACGATATGTGTTAGTCTTTTTGTTTCTAGATGTTCATACTCTTCATTCAACATTTCATTCTCTTTGTATAGTTCCTTGTAGGTTGTACTAATATCTTTATCTCTGATCTCACTCTGTTTGCTTTGAATATAAGCTCTAATGTCTTCTATCAATATAACTCTACTTGGTATCCAAGATAATGCTCCAACTTCATTCTTTTCAGTTGCTTTCAGTAAATTTAATTGATATTCAGGTTCCACTTCATGTGATTTGTCGATTAATACAATCTTCTCATCCATAATAACTGTTATAAAATTCTCAAGAATTTTTTGATCATCTAGGGTTTACTGCTCAATCAACTCATTAAGAAATCATTTTTGTAAGATGAATTTCCAATGTTCTCTCAAGATCATTTTCACATTGACTTTTCAGAACGTGACTTTCATAAGATAAATGTCATTATATATAGAGCCAAGGTGTCCAATGTTTATTTTTACTAAAACATTTATTGCAAGCTGACAATGTTCCTTTTGTACTGATAGTAACATGAATTCACCAATAATAATCTCATACAAATACTTTCAACTTTACTTATCACTTATTGCATCTATTTATGTTAATTGAATGCTTCGGCTCATAATTGATTTAAGATTATTCTAATGAAGTTTCAGGTCCCTAAGCAATTACTTACTTGCTTATTTGATGGTTGAATTCCCTACATCATTCGACATAGGGGCTTCCATTGATGTTGCATCAACTTCCTTCTTTACCCATATCTTCTTCATTTCCTCTTTGACTTGTTCTTGATTTACAATTATTTTTCCTCTAATATCTCTATCATTGTCACTAGAAAACCAATATCTATAGTTGTAGGTGGCACGACCAAACTTTGAGCAAATATAACATGGTAGTGCAAATAGTCTCCAAGGTTCAGTTCTTACTTCATTGTTTCCTTTTCTCCATTATGATGTTGTATGTCCTAATTTTCCATATTTAAAACATGTAGCTGAGCTATTCGCTTCCTTTCTCTGATTGTGTTCCATTTTCCTCATTATCGATGTTTTGGTTCTGTAATCTTCAGCTTTATGTCCATAGTGATTACATTTGTAAAAATATTCATAGACATTTTCTCACATGATCTAGTGATGGTTTCAGATTTATATTCATATTCTTTATGACCAAACTTGTTGCAGTTATGGCAATAATCATTGAAAGGTGTGCTTCTAGTAGAACTTACTTGTTTACTTTGACAAATGTTTTCTCTGTGACTATATTTTCCACAATTGTAGCAAGTAGGCTTATAGGGTTTCTTACCTTGTATATCACTTACTTCTCTATATTTTGACGATTCTCTAATTTCCATAGTGTTTTTTCTGAAATATCCCAATCTGGTAGTTTCACCTAGTTTTCTCTAATTTTTCAATTGTTCATCAATATTTTGCATGCTTTGTTCAAATTTTGTGAGTCTTGCATTGATTTCTTTTTCAACTTTTAGGTTGTTCTTCAAGTATTTGTTCTCTTGCTTCAGCTTTTGATTTTCTACTTGTAGTTGTAAATTTTTGTCACCAGTACTTTCTATCAATTCTCTTTGTGCATGAATCCCTCTCTGTTAACTTTCTAGTAGTATGTCTTTTCAAGTGATTGTTTCTTCAACATCTATTTTTTTTATGTTTCAAGATTTTATTTGGCACTTTTGGCATATCTCATTCTTTCTAGTATTTTTTTCATTCTCAAGGATTGAATTTTATGTTCTTTCTTCATCTGAGTGACTTCTTCAAGTAATTCATTGTTCATTTTCAATAGATCAGCAATATAAGTATCAACTTCCTCGGAATGGATAATTCCTTCCGATAGTCTATCAAGGTCATCAAGGCCCATGTGTAGTTTTTTTTAGTTCCTTCTTTTTTGTAAATGATGTCTTTATCTTTTTCTTTAATTCATGGATAATTTCATTAGCATCTTCTAGGGCTTCCTCTAACAGTTTCTGGTACATATAACTTCCCATTATCCCAGATCTACTCCAAAGTTGTTAAAATTTTCTCTTAGTGAACCAATGCACTCTAATAGCAATTTTTAGAAATATTTAGGTTAGGGACTAAGAGGGGGGTGAATCAGTACCTCAAATAATTCACACTTTTTCCCTATCAATCTCAAACTTTAAACTTCTATGTTTATCTACACCGATATTTTTTTTTCCTTTTACCAATAACTACTGTAATATTAACCGAGAGATGATAACTTGTAAATTAACAAACATGTAATGCATAAACATTCAAACACTTAACACAATATTTTGGTGTCACAGAAAACCCTTGGTAAAAGAGAAAAATTGTGGTGGGGATGAGACCCACAACTTATCACTATGAAAATAAAGTGCCCGGTTAAGAGCTTACAAATATGTCATCTTCTCAATGACTTTACCTTGTTAGGAGTAATTAACAACATGTTAGGAGTATTGAAATTCATGTCAATGACTACTCTATTAATATATTTTATCCTACTTATACAATGTTCACCCTATTAAAGGATTTACAATGAGTTCCTGAATAGTACTTCTAAGTCCAGTTAGAGACTACCCGATTAAGGGATTTCACAATCTTGTTGCTAAACTATTAGGGATAAATCAAAAATAAATTTGACCCTTTGAATGATTTCTCCTAAATCTTGTCAGGTCTTGTTCTTCTCTGTTCTTTCTCTAATTTACATTTTTCTAGACTTCATCAATACTTGTTCATACTCTACTTTTCACTTTTGTCTTTTGTTGTCCACTATATCTTTGCTATATCTTCTACATATCTCTTTCTTTCTCTAATCTCCTTTTAAAGTATTTTTTTGACCTAATTAGGTTTTATTGATTCTTGCATAGGTCGTTGTGATAATAGGATTTTGTACCTAATTCTGTTCTTTTCTTTTCCTTTCACCAATAAAACTTTCTGATAATCTTTGCGAATAATCATAACCTTTTTGTCAATAGTCTATTCTTTTCTGATAGTACTCTATACTAGATGTTAGTTTCTAACAATGACAATCTTATCAAAATCATTCATTATCCTGTAGAGGATTTTTTCAAGTAACAATCTCCCCCTTTTCCATTGATGGAAAAACCCTTCTATCTAATAATCCTTAAAGGATCAGAAGTTGTCATTAGTATACAAGCAAACAGTTTTGGTTGGTCATGATCCCCGAATGACAGCACTCACCGAGAAACGGCATTTACCGAGCACAGTGGTCACCTAAATGTTTTAAATACTGAAAATTACATCAACCGAGCACTATTCTAAAGATACATTATTGAGCACCAGTACACATATACATCACCGAGCACCAGTCTACACCAAGAGACAACATTTCACCAGAAAAGCGGATCTCAATCAACACGTTAGCTAAATCACTTTAGTCTTTAAAATAGCTTTCTGCTTAGCTGGATAACTATTTCTTGTGGATCAAGAAAAACTTAAATGATGGATTTAATTAGTTAACTAATTCTATTCATGCAAACTAGGAGATCAAGGTCAAGTTGTAAACCTTTGATCTTAGAGTTTTTCAAGAAAAGTGTGAAACCTAATTAGGTCAAAATTTTGTATATACAGATGTATTAATCAATCAAGAACATGATGATTGTAGTTGCCAAGGATATCTATGGATCAGAGAGAAGGATAGATAAAGAAGAATTTAGTTATGAAGAACTACATTCAAGGCTACCGAGCAGAACAAAGGTATTATCCATCACAACAGGTAATACATATATTTTGTGAGCTTAATGGATCTGTAATCACCAATTCAAGATTACAAGAATAATATATTTTTTTACTCTCTAAAAATTGTAGCAAGCAGTAAAATCATTTAAGAAGGTGGACTTAACAGTCTTTATGTAAATCTCTTAACTGAGTGCACACATACATTGCGTTGCTGAAATATCTTAACCGAGTAGACTAAACAATTCTAAACATGTTACTCCTAACAGGGTAAGATCATCAGAAGTGATCACAACTTGTATCCCTAACAGGCACCTTCCATTCTATAGATAGTGAATCTTTGTGGGTTTCATCCCCACCGTAGTTTTTACCTTCTAACAAGGGTTATTGCATTATAAAATACTTGTGTCATGAGTATATGAATTTCATGAATGTTTCAATGTTTGTTTACATACATTCACATTTATGATATGATATTGCATACATGAAGTAGAAAAGATAAAATGGTCGGTTATGAAAGAAATAATTACTAAGGTTAATTGGTAAAATTTTTAAGGGTACTGATTCACCCCTCCCCTCTCAGTACACACCCTTCCATTATTCCAACAATTGGTATCAGAGCTAGATCTCTTATTTGGAAAAATTTAATAACTTGAGAGAAAATATCATACAATGGAAAGGTATAAGCTTGATAAGAAATTGAGAATCAGATGTTACAAAGACAAATTTTCTTTGAGAAATACAAAGAGGCAAGAAACAAAATGAAAGAGTTATTGGCTGAAAGAAAAGTCATGTTATCTCACTACAATGAAACTGACTATCATGAAGAAGAGATACCTAACCTATTTGATTCATATGGATATGGATCTAGTAGTACATCTAATACATCTAAAGGAATCATTAAAAATCTAAATGAAATCAATCAACATCTGATAGAACAAGTAAACGTACTATGGATCAGTCAAGAGACATAGATGATAAGAATGATTGATGTTATGAATAATGAAAGACAAGCTGAACAAGAAATAAATTTAGCTATTGATGTTAGGAGAAAGAATACTAAAAATTTGTAAGGGAAAGAATCTGAGATATAGAGACTTACTAAACATCACATTGAGATCACCAATCAAATTTTTCTTATGAGTCATGAGGCCAACTGAGTGAACATAGAACTTAATGGAAAATTGGAAGTTATTGGTGAACTAAAAGAAGAAAATGAGAAACTGAAGCATGAAGCAAAGATTCAACAACAACATAATGATATGATCAAGAATGTTGAAGATAATACAAAAATAATGGATGAATTTCTGAATGGACAAAGAAGACTCAGCAAAAATATCAGTTTAGGGTATACCGAGCATGGAGAATCATCAAACCGAGATGATCAAAGGAATGTCTACACAAATACAAGACCAAATAAATGTTCATGTAATCACTATGGAAAACCAGGCCACACATCAAATGTTTGCAAGAGAAAAGAAAAAATTATTCCTAAAACTACTTCTACATTCATAGGTAATTATTATAATTGTAACACGCATGGACACAAAGAATATGAATCAAGATCTAAGCTAAAAAAAACCAAAGAAGAAATAATACATGGAAAAACATTGTTCTACTTGTAACATGCATGGCCACACATTTCATGAATGTACAAAAAGGATAAAGCAAGTCTAGAAACCCAAAGAACAAAAAAATGCATATCAATCGAGAAGAGTTGGTAATACATATGTTTGGGATTACAACACTTGGGTAAATTGCACAACATGTGGTAGATATGGACATATAGCTTCTAATTGTATGGGGAAATGGATAAGAAGATCTAGAAATTGGACTAACCCTAGAATGACATGCTTACACTGTCATAAGGTCGGTCACTTAAGTAAGGACTGCAGAGACTGAGTGACAGAGTCAAGCACTTTTACAAATGGAAATTATATTGAAGACATCAGGAAAATGAGAAATAAAATGTGGAGGAGAGCTTCAAACAATGATAATTTTGGACCAAGCACTACAGTTGGTGACACGTCATCTAATGGATCAGGTGATTCCACCAGCCCCACCTAAGAAATACAAGTATGGAACTGCACTCTACAAAGCTATATTTTACATCATTTCCTATATTCATTGAGAATATGCCAAATTAGCATGAATGAAGATGCACTATGGTATTTTTTTTATGTTTTGTGAATCTACTCTGGTCAATCAATATAAACCAAGCATAAACTACACATCGATAAACACATGAAAGATAACCAAGTTGACACTATATACTGAGTATCATTAGTAAACATGTGGAAGACAACCAAGTTGAAACTTTGTACCAAGTATTATATACTCATTAAGCTGAAGACTTTGGAGTTTTAACCGAGCATCTACATTTTGTCAACTGACTGGTAGGTGAAGCATTTAATACATCACTTAGGTTATATTTTTCTATAAAAAGGGAAACGTGAACTCATTTGTTCACCCAACATTAAAGAGAAGATTGTAGAGAAAAGAAGTGATTCAAGGAAATTAAATTATAGAGTGATTCATAGCACATTTAAATAAATTCCAACAGATCTCAAGCATTCTCAGCTAGCATCTAGTGAGTATCTAGACTTATCAAGCTATCAAGTTATTTGTGAAGAAGCCCTAATTTTAATGAACACTGGAAACCACTTCACAAACCTCAAAGATCAAGATGGAAAATGATAAGAAGGTCATTCTAATAAATAAATCAACCTATGAGGAACCAAACTACAAGCTTTCCCTAGTGGTTTCTTCTCAACCTGACGACAAGGGAACATTTTCAAGTATCCCACCTAGGGTTTTATTGGTTGAAGACATTCGTGCATAAATTCACTACAAATTTGTAGAGATTGGAGATATTGACCTTGAAGAATATTATTAGAAGCTATGCAAGGAAAGAAACCTAAAGGACGAGTCTAAGCACATTGAAGTGAAAGGGTTAACCAATGCCCTATTGTTCCTAAAAGAATTCAAGACTAAATAGATTCACATTGTTCTCAGCCGAGTGCATGATAGTAAAATGTGGTTATATGAACCTAAGGAAATCACAAAGGATGTGATTCATGCAGTAACTGGATACCCCACCACCGAGAAGGAAAAATTCCTAAGGCACCCTGGACACCCCGAGATTGAATAGGTAACTGGAGCCGAATGTGATGATAGAGGTCTGAAATTAAATTCAATCACCAACCCTGAAATAAAATTTGGTGCATATGTGATTGGATACAAGATATTTAAATCAAGTAGAATGAACAACATTGCTTGTGGAGCAATTGACATAGCATACAAGATAGTAAAGAAGGGAGTACAACTAGACCTAGCCAAGCTTCTACTGAAACAAATGGAAGAAAAAATGAGAACAATTAGATCAACATCATCTAATACATGTAAGTTTGGTTCTTTATTAATGTGCACATTATTTTATTTCCATAACTTCTCTCCTTTTATTAGTAATGTCACTTGGGACACCAATCGACCAATAATAGAACAGATTAGTGATTACATTAAATCACTAGAAGATAATTTCATACCACTGTTGGATGCCTACTTCACAACATTTAAGAATAGGATGTAGAAGAGGATGAGAATTCCTACATAGTTGGTTGAACAATACAAAGATGACATATGCTTTGTAGTTGAAACTAACACCACACTCACTAAAGCTTCCAACCCAAGAACAACATGGTTACCACCATTGGATTATGAAATTGACATTGATCTGGCTACAAAATCTATGAAGCCCTACTAAATGAACCAGTTGAAAAATCTATAAGCAGATTTGGCACATATGAGGAAGCCAAATCAAGAATAAATACTAGCTTAGTAGTCAATAAAATAGGGAAGAAGAAAACACAAATGGTAAAAACACTTAAGAAGAAACTCTCGGTAAGTGATGAAGAGCTGGAACAATCAGCAGATATCATCGAGGAATAATCACCCATCGGTGAAGGTAAAGAGTTAAGTGATTTAGAGTCTACCAAATCATATGTAGAGCCTCCAAAGGCTAAGAAAACAAAGTCTACTGATGTAACAGCTGCATCTTGGACAAGAAGAAAAATAACTAAGGTTGACTCACCACCATTAAAGAAAGGAACAGTAAGAACATATATGAAAAGAAATCCTAAATCCTCAACAGATCTGAGACAATGAAAAAAAAATATAAGAGGTAGGAAGAAAAGGATGATACTCAAGAGGAAGAAAGAGAATAGAGAGTCCAAGTAGAAAAGGCCAAAATACCAAAGACAATTGATGAAATTACAGATTCAATCATCAACATAGGTAGTATACAACATCATAAGATTAGACAATGGGAAAATATGTCTACCGAGGATGAGACCAAAATAGAAGAAGCAATTATTAAAATGATGGGAGCTTACAAATATGTACCTCTATAATTTGGCAATCATATTCCATAGGAGCTACAAGATACAATATCATCTAGGTGGACATATGCATTATATATGGAGAGGAAGATGAGGGAGAAAACCCTAGTTGCATTCATTCCCAACTCCTCATTTGAATAAATTGACTCAACCATGAAGGAGTATGCCAAGAAAGTTTCTGCAAAAACCAGAGCATACAAGGTATTGCAAAACAAGCTCAAAGATATTGACATTGAGAGAAATAATATTTGGATACAAATATTTAATCCACCTGAGCATGTACTAGCTCTAACTAAGACTACTCACACCAAGGAAAAGGAGGCCACATAAAGTCCCAAGCACATTTTCATCAACAATACAAAGGATGTCAATCCCATTGATTTAACCACACAGGCAATCATGGCCATGGATGATATTCCTCAAATATTGCAATCATTAGGGGAAAAACCAAATATAACTATACAAGATATCACTCATGATGATTCTGATAATGATGCAAAGGCTGATGAAGATGTAAATATTTCCACCAAGAAAACAAAGGAAAAGGACACTACTAATTTTGCACAGGTACAAATACCAGATAATATGCCTTTATTGATACAAGCAATAAATATAATGACTAGGTCATAGCATAAATGACCTAAGACATAAGAAGACAAACTGATGGACAAAGGTGATGAGAAAGGGGAAAAGAAAAATACAAATGGAGAGGACAAATTGAGTGATGCACCTACTGAGGACAGTGGAAAGGCAGACAAGGCTACTATTAGTAATAACTAAGAGTGGGGGGTGAATTAATGGCCTCAAAAATATTCCAATAATCAACCCAAAAAACTTAGTACAACAATATTAAGCCTCTAGTTATCTTTAGTCCTAGAAGATGAATGCCTTCAAATACAATTATTAAATTAATACTTCTCAGAATGCTTTGTTAAACATTATAGTGTATGTTTACTGAATAGAAGTCTGTTAATTTACCAAAAGACATTAAATTATCTAGATTATACTGATCAATCCCAATTAGCTATGTGTAATGCAAAATACTAAAGTAATGACTCATAAACACTTTGACACATGGATTTTTAACATGGAAACCTTGTTAAGGGAAAAACCACTTGGGATTGGTAACTCAAAATTTTCACTCTTCTGAAGTGAGCTCAGTGAAGAGCCAACCCTATTAAAGGTTACAAACACACTGTTAGGTGTGACCTTGTTAGAGGATTTAAAAGTTTAGTTTGTCACTTGATATCAGGCATCTCTATGCTACCTTCCTTGATCAAACACTCACTTGGCCTATCAATAGGTATTTGGAATCTCATGCTATCTTCATGATCAAAATTTTTGATACTCCTTGGGATGTATCTCAATATAGAAAGGATCTTTAAATCTTGCTTAGTTAAGAGACTTTCTAAATCAATGGTTAAACTAAAACAGTATGATCTGTTCATATATACAACTTATACTTGCAGAGTTTTAGATCTATTGTAATCTCATAAATTTAATCTGATCAATATATCTTTGTTAATAACTTTTCTCAACTTTACTTATGCTCGGTGATGATGTGCTATGTTGCTCCTTATCTACAGAAAACTTTACCTCTTTCTTCAACTTGATTGATCAAGACTGTATGAAGTTTCTGTTCATCAGTTTCTCTTTAGCATCCTCTTTTCATTTATTCACCCACTCTCAATTTGTAATGAATTAAGTTGTCTCTTTATAGACATGATATCACCAATGTTAGGTTCTTAATTTTCTTGATCTTGGCGTGATCCAAAATTCTTGCCAATTACATTTAAAGCAAAACTCTTGTTTTATCTCGCAAAGATCTTTTTGCCTACTGGAAAAAATAGCTTTAAATCCTTTACTTATCTCTGGCTTTATCTTGTCAATGAAAACAAAGATAACTACCAGTTAATTCCATATTTAGCTCTGCCAGCTAGATATTTTGTCATTTTGAACTCAAGTTAATTTCGGTGTTTTAACTATTTGATAGCTTTGGTCAACACTCCAGTTCTCCTTAGGCTTCTCTATCGATTTATACTATGTTTCTAACCATTAGTTATGCTTTTGATTCTTCTTGTTGGTAATGCTCATCGGTGTTCTTTCTCGGGCATCACTATGACTTGACATTCAGTGATCTCTGTCCGTCGGGTTCCACTAGCCATTGGTGTTTGAAGTCACATTGTGAATGCTTGCCTTTTATGCATTACTGAAAGCATAATCTTTATCTCTCTAATTATTTGAATTCTTTGACACTTTGATTATAACTAATTGGATTATATCAAGTTGACATTAATGACAATACAATTCATTAACTGATTTAATGTCTTGCATTATCCTTCTGCATTTTGGTGATCAACTTAACATCTTCAAAAATTCATTCAGTTACATGTCATCAATCTCTCCCTTTGGCATTGATGGAAACATACTACATTATCATACTATAATATTTCTAATACAATATGAAATACAACAGTTTCATCAAGATTTAATGTAACTACTACAAATGTATGGATTTTAGTAAGCTCAAAATAGCTTAGATTTTTTTCTAGCAGAAATATTGTCTTTAATCTTCAATCCCTTCACTGGATAGATGTATCATCTGATATCTTTGTTCTAATATGTGCTCTTCCTTGACTGTTCCTCTTCTAGATAATCTATTTTTCTTTTGACAACAATCTTTCTCTTTGTTTGAACTTTCTCCCTTTATTACTTCTCTCCATGTGATGGATATTTCATATGTAATCAATTTCTCTCCCTTTGAATATTGATTAACTCTTTCTTTCTAATTTTTGAGGAACTTCACTTCATGGATAATGATATAATCCTCCTTTTATCATATCTCTCAATGAGATAATTTCTCCATTATGATTCAATGAGATAATTTCTCCCTTATGACAATGAGTGAATCTCTCCATTTTGATCCTTTTGATAATGATAATAATCTCTCCCTTTGACAACAATGCCAAACACAAATTTTCTATATCATGTTCCACCTCTTTATGTAATATATTCCTTTAATTTCCCTATCCATTAGCAATACAATGTCTCTAGTGATCGGTGCATACTTGTACCTTACTATGTACAGATGTATATATTGTTGTTCATCTTAGAGTCTGCATCAACATGACTGATGTTCAGATTTGGTATAGGATGATACAACCTCCTAGTCAGCTTACTGACCGAGAGACAAGGTTTGGACCCCTAGTCTCTGTCTCAGGTACTCAAATGTATCCTTCGGTAATAGCTTGGTGAATATATCAGCTAACTATCCCTTTGATTGAACATATTCTAGTGTCACTTCCTTTGCTTGCACTTGTTCTCTCAGATAGTGATACTTGATAGCAATATGCTTAGTCTTAGCATGCATGACTGGATTCTTAGAAATGTTAATTGCACTGGTGTTATCACAATAGATAATTACTGGTTCAAGAATCTTCATATTCATACCTTCCACCAATTGTTTGACCCATGCAATATTGGAGCAATTTGCAACAACATCCACATACTCTGCTTCTGCAGCAGACTGACAGATGCATCATTTCTTCTTGTTGATCCATGTGACAAGTTTATCACCCATGAAGAATGCTCCTCCAGTTGTGCTCTTTTGGTCATTAATGTTTCCAACCCAATCATCATTTGTATAGACTTATAGCTCAAATTTTCCTTCTCTTTTATACCATAAGCCATAGTCCTTGGTGTTCTTCAGATATCTTAGAATTCTCTTGACAGCAGTCATATGTGATTCTTTGGGATTATCAAAGAATATTGCAACTATTCCAACTGCATGTGCTATATCTGGTCTGGTATGAACAACATACATCACTTTGCCAATCATTGATCTATATAACGTCTAATTTACCTAATTGGATTTTTCTTCTTTTATCATCTTACATCCGGTAGCCATAGGTGTTCCAACTGGTTTGGAATCTTCCATCTTGAATATCTTTAGCACTTCCTTGATGTTTTTGGACTGAGTGATATATATGCCTTCATCTTGTTGAAGAGTCTGTAGACCAAGAAAAAATTTGATCTCCCCAAACATAGACATTTTAAATTCCTTGCTCATTTCATTAGCAAAGGATTTGCATAACAGTTCATTTCCCCCAAAAATGATATCATCAACAAAAATTTCACCAATCAAAATATTACCATCGGTATCTTCTTTTAAGTACAGATTGGTATTTTCACTTGTTCTAAAAAAATTTATGCCAATGAGATATGAGTGAAGTCTTTCATACATGGCTCTAGGTGCTTGTTTCAATCCATACAAGGCTTTATGTAGTCTACATACCATGTTTCTCTTGTCTAGATCAATAAACCCTTTTGTTTGTTCAATGTATACCTCTTCTTCCAATATTCCATTTAGGAATGCAGATTTGACATCCATCTGGTATACCTTGAATCCTTTAAATGCATCATAAGAAAGAAAGATCCTAACTCCTTCTATTCTAGCAATGGGTGCAAGGGTTTCTCCATAATCAATACCTTCTTCTTGTGCATATCCCTTGCATACTAACCTTGCTTTGTTTCTAGTGACTTCTCCGTTCTCATTCAGCTTGTTTCTAAATATCCATTTGGTACCGATGACATTCTTGTCATCTGGTCTTGGTACTAGTGTCCATGTACTATTATTCTCAATCTATTATATTTATTCATTCATAACACTAACCCATTCTTCATTATCAAGTGTATTATTAATAAATTTAGGCTCAAAATCACAAAGTAAACGTCTGGTGTTTAGTTACTTACTTCTTGATTTTGTTCCATCCTTCTTGTCTCCTATTATTTGATTATGTGGATGATGTCTTCTGAAATACTTGGCAAGTTTTGGTTCATCCCTTTGTTCATCATTCTGATAATCTTCTTGACCTTCATTCTGGTCTCCATTGTTTAGAACATCGTATTGAGGATTTTCCTCATTTTTGGTAATTGTAGCCTGATGCTCGGGTGCAATGTTTTATTTCTCAAGAGTGATACATTATTGCTCAGGTAGAGTGTCAAGTTCTATATAAACAAACCTGTTGTAGTCCTCTATTTCTTTTATGCTTTCCTTATCATTCTTTTCTGCAAATTCATCTATTTTCACATTTGCAGTTTCAATGATTTTGTTAGATGACTTGTTAAGACATTTATAAGCCTTTCTTTTGGTTGAGTACCCTAGAAATATACCTTCATCACTTTTAAAGTCAAGTTTTCCATTTTTATCATCCTTCAAAATATAACATTGACTACCAAAGATTCTGAAGTAACTTACATTGGGTGTATGACCATACCAAAGCTCACAGGGTGTCTTCTTTGTATCCTTCTTCAATTGTACTATGTTTATTGTGTAGACAACAGTACTGACAACTTCCCTCTAGAAATTTTGAGTGATGCTTTTCTCAATCATCAATTTTCTTGCATAGTCAACAATTGATTTGTTTCTTCTTTTAGCAATTCCATTTTTCTATGGTGTTCTCAGTGCAGAAACCTTTCTTTTAATTATATGCTCATTGCAATAGTTAGTGAATTCTTCTGAAGTAAATTCCCCTCCTCTATCTGACCTTAAGAATTTCAATTTATTTTCACTTTGTTTTTCTACCATAGCCTTGTACCATTTAAACATCTTAAATGCTTCTGATTTATCTTTCAAGAACACAATTGTCATAATTCTAGAATAATCATCAACAAAGAGAATAAAATACCTATCTCCATAGTAGCTCTTTGTCATCATGGGCCCACATAGATCTATATGGAAAAATTCTAGAATTGCATTAGATGTATGGGTTTTACTTTTGAAACTAGACTTTGTCATCTTACCTTTTTGACAATTTTTGCACATAATATGCTCGGGCTTAGTCATGCTCGGTAAGCCTCTAACATTCCTTTTGTTTCTTATCTTTATCATGTTGTCAACGTTCACATGACACAATCTTTTGTGCCACAACCATATGCCATTAAACAAGTGGTGTTAGTGTCATCAAGATAGAAAAGGTTACCTTTTGTCTACTCACCGATACCAATCAATCTTCCTGATTCACTGAAGATCTTTGCCTTCTTATTTTCAAATGCTATTGTGTGACCTGAATTGTTCATCTGTGAAAAACTTAACAAATTATAATTCAATCCTTTTACCCAGTAATCATTTTTAACTTTTATCAGGTTATTTAACATTATGGTTCCTTTACCTTCAACTGGAGAAGGTGTATCATTTTCCATTCTCACTGAACCACCATTATAGTATTCAAAAGTCTCAAAAAATTGTTTATCACAAGTCATATGGTGAGTGCAGCCACTATCTATGATCTAGACATAATTCTTACTAACTTTAGATATGAGTGCAGTTTCTACATACCTTTCTTCTTCTTCATCTGAGTCATCCTTCATGGCTACAAATATCATCTCAATGTCTTATGTTGATTCGGTGTCAGTGTCATTAGCTTTGTTATCAGGTAGGTAACAAGCTTTCTTCCCTTTGTCCTTATAGTCTTGGGTATCTCTTTTGTCATATTGACGGTTGCTTTGGTAATCTCTATTATCGCCTCTATCAAACTTCTTCTCATATGATCTATTATTTCCTCTGTCATCTTTTCTTCTATTTGGACATATTGCAAAAAAGTGTCCAACCTCTTTACAATTGAAACATACAAGTGGTAACTTACCTTTGTATCTACCTTTGCCTCTCTGCAATCTTCCGGCCATAAGTGCTTCAATCTCATCAAGTCCTTGATCCTCATTATCACTGTCACTATCATTTCTAACATCATGTCTATGACTTGAGTTACTAATCTTTAAAGAAGATTTGAATGAGGATTCTATGGATGGTAAGACCCTATTATCAAAGTTATTCATTTCAAATGAAATCATTCTACCAATCAGACTATCTAGAGTAACTGTGTTGTTTGCAACTGCTCTCATTTCTTGAATAGCAGAAACTCTAATAGCATATACAGGCAGTAAGGTTCTTAAGATTTTACTTACCATTGTCTCCTCTTCAAGTACACCTCCAACTCCTCGGACAACATTGACTACCTCTTCGATTCTATAGCTATACTGAGTGATATTTTCTCTTTCTTTCATCCGTAGGTCATCAAACCTCCCTCTAAGGCTTTTTGCCTTTTCTCTTAGTGCATTAGCATCTCCTCCATGTACCAGCTTAAACTTATCCCACATTTCCTTTGCAGAGGTGCAGTTTTTGACATCTTCAAACTCAGCATTAGAGAGTATGATGCAAGTTCTATCATCATGCAATTTTTCTCATGATTTACTCTTAATTTCTCAAGAGTGTGAGGTCTTCTAGGCAACACATATTCAGTATCAAGGTATTGAGTAACATCATTTCAAAACCTAATAGGTGGAGTCTTATTTTTCTTTCCCACAATGAAAAGTTGTCTTTATTTAACTTGGGCACATCTTGTATGTTCATCTTGTGATCTTTTTCTTGAGATGTTAAACTCCTTTTCTAAGCACACAAGCTCTGATACCAATTGTTAGTAATAACTAAGAGTGGGTGAATCAGTGGCCTCAAAAATATTCCAATAGTAAACCCAAAAAACTTAGTACCACAATATTAAGCCTCTAGTTATCTTTAGCCCTATAAGAGGAATTCCTTCAAATACAATTATCAAATTACTACTGCTCAGAATGATTTGTTAAACCTTATACTGTATGTTTACCGAATGGCAATCTGTTAATTTACCGAAAGACAGCAAATTATCTAGAGTATACCGATCAATCCAATTTAGCTATGTGTAATGCAAAACACTAAAGTAATGACTCATAAACACTTTGACACATGGATTTTTAACATGGAAACCCTATTAAGGAAAAAACTACTTGGGGCAGGTAACCCAAAATTTTCACTCTTTTGAAGTGAGCTCAATAAAGAGCCAACCTTGTTAAAGGTTACAAACACACTATTAGGTGTGACTTTGTTAGAGGATTTAAAATTTTAGTCTATCACTTGATATCAGGCATCTCTATGCTACCTTCCTTGATCAAACACTCGCTTGGCCTGTCAACAGGTATCTGGCATCACATGCTATCTTCATGATCAAAATTTTTGATACTCCTTGGGATGTATCTCAATATAGAAAGGATCTTTAAATCCTACTCAGTTATGATCAAACTTTACTTCTTCTCAGTGATGCTCTGTTGCTCAGTGTCCACAGAAAACTTGAGCTCTTTCATCAGCTTGATTGATCGGGACTGTATGAAGTTTCTCTTCATCAGTTTCTCTTCAGCATCCTCTTTTCATTCATTCACCCACTCTCAATTCATAATGAATTAAGTTGTCTCTTTATAGACATGATATCACCGTTGTTAGGTTCTTGATTTTCTTTATCTTGGCATGATCCACAATTCTTGCCAATTAGATTTAAATAAAAACTCATGCTTTATCTCACAGAGATCTTCTTTCCAACTGGAAAAAATAGCTTTAAATGATTTACTTATCTCTAGCTTTATCTTGTCGATGAAAACAAAGATAACTACTAGTTAAGTCCATATTTAGCTCTTCCAGCTAGATATTTTGTCATTTCTGAACTCAATTTAATTTCAATGTTTTATCTCTTTGATAGCTTTGGTCAACACTCCATCTCTCCTTAGGCTTCTCCATCGGTTTACACTATGTTTTGGCCGTCAGTTATGCTTTTGATTCTTCTCATCGGTAATGCTTTTTTGGGTTTCTTGCTCAGGCATCACTGTGACTTGACTTTCATTGATCTCTATCCATCGGGTTCCACTAGCCGTCACTATTTGTAGTCACATTGTGAATGCTTGTCTTTTATGCAATACTGAAAGTGTAATCTTTATCTCTCTGATTCTCTAAATTCTTTGACACTTTGATTATAACCAATTAGATTATATCAAGTTGACATCAATGACAATACAATCCATTAACTGATTTAATGTCTTGCATTATCCTTATGCATTTTGGTGATCAACTTGACATCTTCAAACATTCAATCAATTACATGTCATTAGCTACAAGTAAATAAAAGGTCTATGTAGATACGTCTACAACTGACCAACACATATTGATCGAGCAACCTAACCAAGGCACTACACCTCCAAAGCAATTAATGATAGAAACTAAGAAACAAAAGGCTCTTCCTATCATACCACATTCCCCTGCATCAAGAAACATTAAGAAGAAGAAGAAGAATAAGAAAAGTAAATCCCCTGTCACACTTGATGAGGTTGTAGACATACCCAACTGTGATCCAAGAACACTTGATCCCAAGTCACTGACAAGGTATGGGGATCTATGCAAAAGAAAAGCACAACAGGACAAGCTCCAACAAGAAAAAATGAATTCACAAGTCCTAGAAATAGCAAAGGAAATTCTATTGTAGGTAGTTCCTGACACACAGATTGATCAAATGCACCCATCATTGACCAATTTGCAGTTTTGACTAAGGAAATCACACAACAAAATGTAGACACTAAGAACGTCATTGAAGAAAGAGAAGAAGATAAATATCACTACAAACTCACAGAGAAAATCAGCCAAGAAGTGGCAGAGAATAAGGTCAAACTTTCTAAACTGGTAACTACATTAGAAAATGTTATTTCAGAATTAGATACCTTAGTTCAAAATTTGTGCACTATTGAAAACTTCACTACAGAGCATGATGCACAAATAGCTAAGTTAAATGAATATTTATAAGCTAGTGCACAAAGTCTTTCAACCGAGCCAAATGCATTCCAACAACATTATGAAAAGCTAGTTGAATCTAAATGGTTAAGAATTGAAATACAAAAGGAAGAAATAAAAATCAGAGATGAAGTAACTAAACTACAAGCCATGTTACTACTGAATCTCACATTTTTGATGACACATATGACTATGGAAAAGACTCTAATTACCACCCTAGAGATTTCAGTAGCTAAAAGCATCTATAACATGCATGCTCAACTCACTTTGGAGAAAATGACCCTAGATCATGTAAAGGATAAATGGGAAAAGCTGATGGCAAACATTAAGCAATCTCATTCACACATTCTTAACAAGCTGTAAGTTATACATCTTTGTCATTACTTTCAAAAAGGGAGAAACATGTATATACATTGTATCTACATACCAATGCATGTACACAGGGGGAGTCATTGTAAAGGTAACACATTTGGTGTATATACTATACATATTAGTGTTTTATACTAATGCCAAAGGGGGAGATTGATAATCCTTAAAGGATCAGGAGTTGTCATTAGTATACAAGCAGACAATTTTGGTCGATCATGATCACCTAACAACAACACTCACTGAGCAAAAACACTCACCGAGTGTAGTGGTCACCAAAATGTTTTAAACACCAAGCGCAGTGGACACCAAAATGTTTTAAACACTGAGCAGTATATCAACCAAGCGCCAATCTAAAGAGACATCACCAAGCACCAGTACAGAGAGACATCACTGAGCACCAGTCTATACTGAGAGACAACAGTTCACCAGAAAAATAGGATCTCAAACAACACATCAGCTAAAGCACTTTAATCTTTAAAATAGATTTCTACTTAGCTAGATAACCATTTCTTTTGGATCAATAAAATTGTAAATGATGGATTTAGTTAGTTAACTGATTGTATTCATGCAAACTAGGAGATCAAGGTCAAGTTGTAAACCTTTGATCTTAGATCTTTTCAAGAAAATTCTAAAACCTAATTAGTTCAAAATCTTGTATATATATAGATGTATTAATCAATCATAAACATGATTATTGTAGTCATTGAGGACATCTATGGATCATACATAGGTTTTCATGCAGAAGGACAGATAAAGAAGAATTTAGTTATGAAGAACTACATTCAAGGCTACTGAGCAGAATAAAGGTATTATCCATCACAATAGGTGATACATATATTTTGTGAACTTAATGGATCTGTAATTAGCAATTCAAGATTGCAAGCAATCAGGTCATATATTTTGTTACTCTCTAACAATTGTAGCAAGTAGTAAAATCCTTTAAGAAGGTGGACTTAGCATTATTTATGTAAATCTCTTAACTGAGTGCACACATACATTGTGTTGCTTAAATATCTTAACCAAGTAGACTTAAAAAGTCTAAACATGTTACTCCTAACAGGGTAAGATAATCAGAAGTGATCACAACTTGTAGCCCTAACAGGCACCTTCCATTCTGCAGATAGTGAAGCTTTGTGGGTTTCATCCCCACTACAATTTTTACCTTCTAACAAGGGTTTCTATGTTATCAAATACTTGTGTCATGAGTATATGAGTTTCATGAATGTTTCAATGTTTTTTAACATGCATTTACATTTATGCTATGATATTGTATGCATGAAGTAGAAAAGATACAGTGGTTGGTTATGCAAGAAATGATTACTAAGTTTAATTGGTAAAATTTTTAAGGGTATTGATTCACCCCTCCCCTCTCAGTACACACCCTTCCATTATTCCAACACTATAATCATTCTTCTTCTTTTTCTCCATTTGATTTGTTGCTCCCCCTTTTATTGTACTCTCTTCAACTTCTACTTTCTCCATTTTATTTTCTTCATCACTCACATCTTTGTCTTATCACTCCCACTATTCTTTATTCTCCCTATTCTTAATTCTCCCCCTTTGACAGTAATGCCAATGGTGACCAAAAAAAATGTGACTACTACGGTATTAGCTATTTTTTTTTCCTTATATCTATACTTTTCCCAAAATTGTATTCCATTGATCCTATAGGTGATTAATCGCACTGATATGACTCTTTACATTTATTATTTGGTTGGAAATATCTTCTCTATCATTATTCTACTGTACTCAGCATATTAGATGTAGCTTGTATGTGTTTCTGCATCATATCCATAAGTATACTTATCATACATGATTCCTCAATTGATGTACTTTTACCTATAATTAGCTTCTTTGTGATTTCAATTGCTTTATTTAATGTCTCCTTTATATCCTCTAGTCTCTCTGATAGAATCTCTATGACTTCTTTAATTTTATTTATGCTTCTATCAGTAACTAATCTGTGTTGTATTTTTCCTTTGACATCTTCTTTAACATTATGATTATTTATGATTGTGTCTATAAATGTTCTTAATTGTGTTTTAACTGATTCATTCTCATCAACAATGATTATCATTAGTAAGCTTGAAAATGTCTCAATTGTTCTCGTCATGATTTGTTTCTTTTGTTTCTCCATTAACTATTTTTCTATAGCTATCTTTTCTCTATATTTATCCACATATAATAGTTGTTCCTTCTAATGTAGCTTATTTAGGTCTTTCTTCAAAATTGCAAAGTCAGGTCTTTCATCCAAATCTTCTATTTATTCACTTTATGAATATTTGTTTCTCTTTTCTTGTGATGTTGTAATCATAGTCATGCTTTGTAAATTCCTTGCACCTTTTTCTTCCTTATTTTCTATTATCTCACCGATAGAAGGTGCTATTATCCGTAACATATGTTTCCTATTCTATTTTAGGGTATTCAATTGTAGGCTCTAGTGTGATTTTCTCCTCAAGATATTCAACTTCCTTAGTACTTGTATCATCATAATATTCATCCTATATTTTTATAGGTTGATCCTTTTGTCCTTCGTCCAATCTTATCAGGGTGTCTTTTCCAGTAAATATCACATTCCACTTTTGTAATGCTTCTTCTTCTACTTCTTTCTGTAATCCTTCTAGTAACTAGGTTATTTCATTCTTTTTAAGAAATCTATTTTCATATTTCTTCATTAATAAATCAAGTTCTTCAACACTTGTTCATGTGTTTGTAATGATCGAAGTTATTTCTTTTCTTAACTTTTCTTTCTTTGTAGCTTCATTCCATCTTATGAAAACAATCCCTCAATTTCACCCTCTTAAACCTTAGTAAGTGACTTATGAGTAGATCAAATTCATGCAATCATTTAGGTACAAGCCCATAGATGAAGATTTTTTTTTAATTATGTTCTTAACTAGTCACATTTTTTGTACTAGTTGTAGGAAATAAATACACGGAGCTAAGAAATATAGATTCCACTATAGAATTTGAACTTATGAAGATAGTGATGGCTAAAGGTTGTAATCAATCCTCCATATATGAGAAACTCCATTTGGAAGGAATACTGGCTATGAAGATATAATAGTCTCATATTTCTTTAATACATCAAGAACACATCACAGTTAAAGAGTATTCAGAGATCTATAGGTTTGTCATACTAAAGATGATAATAGGATAGTAATTTACACAAAAGGATTGGTCTTGCACAGTACATGTGAGTAGTAAAGGAAGGGACTAAATGAGCACATAACATATGCAAATTATCATTGTATGTCACCTATTCAACATGATTCAGTTATGGTCACATATATATCAATTTCATTATAGGAAATACATTTTTACTATAAGGCTTGTATTTCTAATGTTTCCAAGAAACAATTACAAGTAACTAAATGGTCACTAAGAGAAGGATTTATTTTAAAGTATATCATGAAGGAAGGGATAATCAAAAAAGGAAAAAGGGTGAGGAGATATTCATCTATTTTCAGACATGGTCATGTATAGGGGTAGAATTACATTTGAACCATTTTATTTTTATCAAAGAGAAAGAGGAGATAATATATTAAAACTTTTTATTCATGTGTATTCTTTTTTACTACAAATTTTCCTTTGATTTTTTGTAGTTTTTCTTTGAAGTTCTCTTATCCTATTAGATTGTGCATATGTTTACTACAAAAACTTTGAGTTCTAATTTATTCATAGATTTGGATAATAAATTATATTATATATTTCACTTTTTAATCTTCTTTGTGAGTATTGAGTGAATGAAATTTGTGTCATTTATCTCCATTTCCCCTTCGATTATAAATTCATAATCACATTTGCAGTTTGTCTATGTTCAAGTGTTAGTTTTCCTTTCCTTCTTTCAGGTTAAAAGCATTTCCCCAAAAATCAATATTCAAGGAACTTCCCTCTATCACTTGTCATATAATTTAAACATCTAGAATCAATTATTCAAGATATAGGCTCTTTTTTTTTGCATGTAGAGAGGTTCTAAAAATTGTTGATCTTTCACTTTTTTCTAGAACATTCTAATTTCCAACCCATCACTACCATTTTCCTTAATTGCCAACAATATTATTTCATCATTTGAATCATTTCCATCTTCATCTTTTGATGAATGAGTCTAAACTAAACACAAACTCTTCTTACCCTTATCTCTATTATCTATCTTTATATTATTGTCATCTATTCTATAACTATCCTTTATTTTATCACTGTAGACATCCAAAAATATCAATATTATTATTAATATTATTTTCCCTCTTATTCCTCTAATTATTTAATTCAATCAATTAAATAGTTTCATTTATCAATAGTTTAAACACTATTCTAATGTATTTTATTTAAATACATTTGCCTCCACAAAATCCCCTTTTAATAAATTTA
>MU226504.1:1365298-1383813 GCA_018584345.1 Thuja plicata | reverse complement strand
TGCTTCCACACCTAACTATCCTCTAACCATGTTTAATGGGTGATTCCTAACCTTTTTAAGGCTAATGGAATGCTCACCCACATGGGGAATTTATCTCCAAAATGGGCACCCATTCCTCTTTAATTCCCTCTTACAACTTGTCTCCCCTTTTGAAATATTGAGCTACTCAATATTAATGCCAATTTTGACTCAAAATTGGCCATCTTTTCAAGTCCATGTGTCTCCTATGTGGCTCTTATGTGGATTCCACATGGGTTCCACTTCATCCAAGCCTCTTCCTTTCTCCAAAAACTCTATAAATAGAGGTCTTCTCCTCTCATATTTTCATCTCTCAATTTGCATTGTTATCATGCTATTTTGCATTTAGAAGTTCATATTTCTTGATTTCATGTTTTCATATGGTTCTAGTTTATGCTTAAATCACTTAGATATCACATGTTAGTTTCCTTTTTGGTTAAAATGAATCATGTTTCTCATTTCATAGCATATTTCTTGCATCATAGTTTTAATCTCATGTCTTGCATATCACTTTGAACATCAACTTTAGGAAGGATTTAAGACTAGTTTTCCATACTAGTTCTAGAATTTCTCCTTTGATTCCAAGCTTGCATTCCATAGTTGCATTGCCTTAGGGATCCATAGCATTTCATGTGTTTGAGAGAGTACACCTACATACAATCTAAAAGAGCAAATCAAAATGAGTAGAATAGGGTGCATTTTTACTTATTTTTAAGCTCTATCTTATGTTATTTGGTATTCTTAGTTGCTTGCTTGATCTCTTACATGTTTTTGAAATGATTTATGTGTTAACCCACTAATGTTTACATATTTGAGCTTGCTCCCAACAGGTTGAAGGATTCCTCATACTACAATCACAATCAAGCTTCTAATTATTGTCTTCCTTAAAAGGGAATCTAGGAGCTCATATTGACCTATTATTCAACAATTACAACACTTAAAGGGAAACTTATCATTATACTTTCTACATCCTTTATTTTTTCTTCTTATAATATTGTATTCTTCATCATCTAGATCATTTATAATCTCAAGTACATCCTAAATATTCTTTCTAGCTTTAAATGCAACATCCTTCTTGGCATGTTGACAATCTTCAAATTTTGATATCTCAAAAGTAGATATTAATTCATAGAGTTGATCTAATGTGTATATGTCTATGTGATGACTTTCCCCGATAGCATATAACTTAGGTTTTTAATCTCTAGGAATGGTTCTCATTACTTTCCTCACAACATCATTATCTTCTATGGTTCTACCTGTACCTCTGATTTCACTTGCAACTTCATTCACTCGGTGCAAGTAACTCTCATTTTTTTCATCTTTAGACATCCTTAGGGTTTCAAAATTATGCTTTAGATTCTACATCTTGTATTTCTTTATCTTATTATATCCTTTGTATATAATTTTCTTAGCTTCTCCTAGAAATCCTTTTTTATTCTATAGTTCACTACCTTTAACAACTTTGAATCACTTAAGCCACTAATAATAATATTTCTAGCATTTGCATTGTTCTTATACAACTTGATCTCATCTCGGGTAGAAGGATTATCAGGAAAAGGATTACATCCTTTCTTAAAAATATCCCAAATTCCAAATGGAATAGAGTCCAAATATGATTCCATTTTCACCTTATAAAAGGTATAATTTGATTCATCAAACTTTGGTAACGTGTGACCACTTCCATGCACCATCCTGATTTTATTCAAGCAATTAAGATTCTCCAAGAGGAACTCAACTCTGATGCCAGTATTTGAACACACCATAAGAATGATATGGGGGTAAATTAGTCTTGAGAAATCCTTACACTTATTTTTCACACACACTTATTTCTTATCTTTATCCAACAAACCATAAATGAAATATTTTCAATGTATACAAAAAACACAAATGATTTTTCACATGAAAAACCCAATGTGGAAAAAAAATTACGGTGAGAATCGCACTCACTATATGAATAACATGAATATAATGTTTTAGTCCAAAGGCCAAGGAAGCTTGTTGGTCTTGATTTGGACTTGCAGGCTAAGGTACACAACCTTAGGGTATGATACTAAGAAGTCAGGAATGGTGCTTAAGGTAGATATATCCAAGACCAAATCAAGAGAAAAAAGTTACTAAGAAGCCTGAAATAGTTCTTAACGTAGATATATCCAACTCATATGATATAATATCATGGATTTTTTGGACAAAGGTGCTTAAAACATTTGGTTTCAAAGAAAGATTTTTGAATATTCTGGATGTTTGTCATACTACTTCCTCTTTATTTGTTTTGGTTAATGGATCCCCTGAGTACTTCTCATGTGGAACAGGCCTTAGACAAGGTGATCATATCTCATCTTATCTATTCACTTTAGTTTTAGAAGTTCTGAGAAGGAATTGTAAGAAAGTCCTAGATCAAAGACACATTAAAGGAGTTAAATTTTCTTCTTCTTTCCCTACTAAGACCCACCAATAATTTGTTGAAAATACTATTTTCTTTGGTGCTAACTCGATGGTTGAGGCCAAACACTAGAAGACTATTATTAATAATTATATTACTGCATCAAGTCAATATATAAACTATAATAAGAGCAATATGTATTTCTTTAATGATAAAGAAAGTGATTCTAAAAGTTTTCAATATTGTAGGTTTTCAAGATGCCAATCTTATAGCCTCTTATCTTAGTCTTCGCTTAATATCCAAAGCTCCTAATTATACTTTATATTGAAAATAATTATTGAAAGATTGCTTAAAATACTTGTTGGGTGGAAAGGAAAAATGCTTAGTCAATTAGGAAAAGTCCAACTCCTCAAGGATTCCCTTCAAAACATCCTAGTGTACTACCTTTCCCAGTTCAAAATCTCAGCCTATGTAGTTGACCAAATAGAACAATTACAAAGAAAATTTATTTGGGCGGGGGTGGAAGATAAAGCTATAATATGTTTATTCAGATTGGAAAAATTATATACCCCAGAGGGTAATGAGGAATTTGGAATAAAGAGACTCTAGATATTTAATAAAGCCCTATTTTCCAAGATTGGATGTTAGTTTCTCTAGGGTTCTAAAGATTGGGTGACCATATTAAGGGAAAAGTACATAAATGGTGATAGCACTTATGTTTTTCTTCATGTATAAGGTCTATCTTATGGCTCTACCATATGTAATAATATTCTTAACTGTAGGGAAGTGCTTAGGAGAGGTGTGGGTAAGATTCTGGGCAATGCTAGAGATACATTGTTTTGGAAAGATGCGTAGAGGGGTGAACTCTTTTTCTCCTTTGTCATACCTAATAATTTCCTTATGGATTATTGAAACAACCTTGTGATAGAGAAATTTTAGGAATATATTATATGGAACAACAAAAAACCTACTTGGAAATACATCAAAGAACACTTGATTAGAAATAAAAAAATAAGGAATGACTGGATATAAGATTGGGAAAGAACTTGTAATGACATTACAAGAATCTTGGAAGACAACTCTCTTCTAAACCAATATAAATAGGATGAGTGGGTGTGGAAGCCTAATCCCTCCTATAACTTCTATATTAGGTCTAATTATTCTAAGACAAAGCTTCCTCTCCTTAGACCCCTGAAGTTGGATTAGAGAAAAGTTTGGATCCCTAAATTTATCCCTAAAATCATCTATTTTAAGTGGATTGTTGTTTACAAAAAAATTCTTACTATAAACAATTTGAATAAAAGAGGATATCAATTCATTAATATATGTACTTTGTACTATCAGGATAGTAAGAGTGTAGATCCTCTATTCTTTCATTGTCTCTTTTCTGTAGAAGTGTGGTCAATGATAAGGCCTCTTAATTTTTTGGATTTGTCTTTTCCTACCTCTTTTCCTCGGTTTATTGAATCCTATAACTTCTATCATTTTAAACATACCATCATAAGAGATATTTGGAAGAAAATTCCTCCAATGGGGACTTAAGGCCAATAGAAAGAATACAATAACATAAACTTTAGAGATATCTCTTTAGACACCCTAAAATGGACACACTTGTGACTTTACATTAAAAACAATAATTTTCATCTATTAATTAATGGTTTTTAATCATTAATTAATCATCTATTTTCTTCTAAGTTCATTTCATCTATTAATTAATAGTTTTTTAATTGTTAATTAAACATCTATTTTCTTCTAAATTCATTCCCAAATCATCTAATCAAATATCCAAAATTAATTAAATAATTTATTTTATTTTATTCATTAATTCATTAACCTTAATTGATTAATTTCCATTAATTAATTAATTAAAGTTAATTTTCTAAAGTTTAAATTGAAATATTTAAACTTACTAATTAAATTCTTCCAATTAAATTAATTTAATTTCATTCAATAATGCAATTCTAAATAAAAAAGAATTCAATTATCTCACATGTTGAAAATTTTAATTTCAAAAATAAATTAAATATTGAATTATCTTCAAAGAGATAACACCCAATCAGATCACATGGGTTACTCCACCCACCTCTTCAGTTCTCATGGGTTTCTCCACCCACCTCTTCAATTCTAAAAGGTAACTCAAAATTATCTCTTCAGTTAACCAAATTCTATCTCCTCTCTCTTAGTTGAAGAGGTGGAGTTTACTGATGGCTTCCCCAATTCCCTTTGATCTCAATTGTTCATCTCATTCTCAATTCTTATATAACAAACCCTTCATAACCATTTGAAGGATCCAGGATTTCAAGCTCACATGCGCCATTACTCTGTCAAATTGGTTCAAGCATCAAGCCATCTTGTGATCACAGAGCAATTCAATATCATATTCTCGACGCTCCCAAGTCATAGACACTGCCCACACCAATACTGAGCATCACAAACAGCGTTTTAGAAGGATTAGAGAGAGAGACAATAGAAGATTCAAGAAATTGGGTTTGCATTCATTTGTTTTCCTCTTATTTTCTTGTACATTTTATTGATTCGTAGTTTCGTTATTAGTAGCTTGTTTCTTATCGATTTCCCCCATTGCGAATCGGTGCTACTAACCCCTCGTCATTGAGTGTTACAGATTTTGATCCATGCGTATATTTTGGTGAACCCAACGTGAATCAAATATCCCAAACAAAACTTGCAGATGGTAGATAGAACTTTTTGTCCATGGTCATACGATTGTAAAATTCCTTTTTCATGCTTTTCTCGATAAACTTGTAATTTCACAATCGCTAGTATTTTACTGCAATTGATAGAATATTGTAACAAATGTATGCTTTATTGCTGCAATCATTGTAAGGGTTTTGCAATAGTTTTATGTTGTTATTCACAATTCTTTTTTCTTTCTCGGTACCGTAATTGACCAATCTATGCTGCAATAATTACCATTTTACCGCAATTGCATAGATTTTGTCACAATCAACCGATCCATGTTGTAATTGACAGCATTCTGCCACAATCAAAAATGATTTACCATAATTGCCAGAAGATTGCCGCAATTGATAGAATGCTACTGCAATTGACAGAAGATTACCGCAGTTGACAAAAATATTGCAAATCAAATTGAACATCACTATTTTTCTGTCAGAATATGATTGTTTTGTCTTATGTCTACATGATTCAATGATGAATGGCCAAAAAGGTAACTAGACACATCTCGCATGCTAGATCACTAAGAGCGGCCATAAGAAGGACCACAAACTATCAAATATAATAAAGAGCCATCTTAGCCATCACAATAGAAGATCAAAGCAAAGCATACAAATAATATCTTGATTCAATCAAACATTTCGTAGCTAAGTACAAAGTCACAATTAGTCTTAGTATTCTTAACCATTTGGGAGTTTTAGTTTATTCTTCAATTCTTGATTAGATGCTTTTTGGTAATAATCTCATTTTTTGACAGCTTTTGGTGAGGAGAAGTTTAACAAAGCAACTAAAATCAATTCACTTGTCCTTTAGTGCTTAAAAAGAACATTGCATGCAAACATCTTGAACCTCACATTTCCATATTGGTGCTTAAAATTGACATGGAGGTTAAGAATTGAACAAAGGAAAACAACATTTCAAGTTTGGTGAATTAAAATTGAACAAGCAATCAACACCTACTTTTGGGCTTTAAAACTGGACACTTGTACTTGTATGGGTGATTATCTTAGTTCACATTTCATCTTTGGGGTTTAATTGATTAACCTTGTGTCTTGAGTCTTTGGTGCACTTGCACAATCTGTTAGATTAAACACCTTTATACTTATTAGAAAGGCCTATCTGGGGAATGTGATTCTTCCTCAGAGAATGATCTTAAACTGGTATTCCTTCCGATCGATATATAAATAAGACACGAACCAAAGTTATGTTTTATATCTAGCCAAGCTTGGGTGAGGTGTTTTGATGATAGTCTAGATCAAGTGAATTATCCCTAAGGAGACAACATGGTCAACTAGGCTCTTAAGTGAGTCACACATGTACAAACCAATTGGATAGACACCACGAACCCTACTAGAACCTTATTAACATAGAGGCCAACCTGATTCACCTTCGAACAGATACTTTATTATAGTGTAAGGGGTTGTAACATTTCCCCCCAATATTCCCAACATATGTGTTCCAGGGTATTATGTTAGTGAAATAGATCTTCACTAGCACGACAACAATATCTGGCAATAGAAAAAACATGGGCGCCTACGTCATGCACCTTTGTGTCCTAGTAGTGTGACACTTATTGTGTGAGCTAATGAACATTAAAGCATTGGGCCTATAATATTGTATTTGATAGGAAAAAATTCCTTAGATTAATCTATTTGTCCTTTTGTCAAAACCCGTGCTAGATTACAAAACACATTGTCCATTGTGCTTGTTCTTTGATCAGTTTCCAAAATGAAAAACAAACATCAAAACTGTCAAAATGAGTCCAACGTGTTAAAGTCTAGGGTTGTCAACATCAAACTATTCTATAAATCAGAATCCTTGTTCCTAAAAATTAATTCTATCAGACAGTGAAGTCATTTGTTAGTCTTTTTTTAGACTATTTCCCCTTTGTTGCAATTGCTCGCATTTTTCTGCAATTGACGAAAGTTTTCTGCAATCATCTCTTTTGTTTCCGCACTTGACCTGTTTATTACTACAATCGGTGATAGATTACCGCAATCAACATATCACTTTACCATAATTGGTGGAGGTTTGTCACAATTGAAAAAAGACTTTTAAACACCTATTTTGTCCAAAAAAACCTTGAAAAATACTCTTCATTTGGTCTAAAAGATTAGTTTCTATCCCAGAAAAATGCGAAGAACATTGTGTGAATCTCTAAACTTTAAAGATCATCCATTCTTTTAAAGCACGATTAATGTCCAAGCATTGTTATTTCAAAAGTTCAGACTCAAAATATGTTGATCCCATTATCTCAAAATCATCATATCTCTATTAGTGACTTTGTCCCAGGAAATAGTTGACAATCTTATTCTTACATCATCAAATCTTTGAGATCAAGATAAATCAACATCTGTCCCTAGAATTACCCTTTTCCAAACATAACTTGGACTCTCCTGTAAAGGTTTTCCTTTTTTCTTTTTTTCTTTATATCACTTTTTTTAGTCACAAAATATGGAACACACTATGTCTTACACACCTTATGGAGGGACTTACATAAGGTCAAACGCTAAATCTCAACCCAATGAGTCTTATATCAACTAGTTTCTCGGTTGGGAAACACAACAAGGGGATGATCCTTTCAGAAATACCAGTCCTACTCTTTTTATTGAGAATCCCCGTGGGTTAGCATTGTTCCAAAATGTCATAGAGGAGGAGCTCTAAGATATAGAGAAAGAAGCCTATTATGCGCAAGTGGTTGACGTTGTTTTAGAGAGGAATCCTGAATGTTTCTTAGCCATGTTGATAAAGAAGGGAGTCAAACTCCCCGCTGAATTCAATGTGTCAACCATATGGCCCAAAAACTCTCTCATAGGTCAAAACACTACTCAGCCCTCTCAAACAAAACATGTTGTATCTCAAATATTCCCATCCTTGAAAAAAATGACATTAGCACAGACTTTGTCCAATCAGACTAGCTCCACAAACCAAGCAACCATGTCTTCCATGTAAAGCATGACAAGATCCCAAAAAAGTGCACCCATGGTCACTAGTGTGCCTCAACCCTTGACCTCATGGCCTTTCTAGTCAATCTCTCATGCTATGCCCTCAATCCAACCAACAAGAAACAATCCTTTACCAACTATACCACTACTATAGTCAGTCCCTACTAGTCTTGGGGTCAATACATCGTTCCCATAGGGATCCATCTCTACGGGTCCAAATTTCAGTCAATTCCCACCCAAGGTTAGGCCTTTGATCATACAGGGACCACAACAACCATAGCAACAACAACCTCAACCCAGCAGTAGCAATCCCATCTTTAGCAACAACAAAAACCTCAACCCCAACAAAAAAACACAATAGAATCAATCTTGCGCCAATCACATGCCCTCGTATCAGAATCATGTGTTGGGAAATCAATATCAAGTCCCAAGGAAAATATTGTATGTCCATACTCAAGGGACATAGAGGGGAAGCATCATACCTACTACAACATAGAGGTACAATGTCACAAATAATCCTCAATCTCAAAAGACATGCTGATCCAACAAGTGTAGAACCTTCAAACCCAAATGATGGATATGTAAAATCAAGGGAAAACTAAATCCTACACCATAGAGGATTTATACCTATACCCCTTTGATCACTCTCTTCACATGTCTCCATCTCTAACTCACTTCTCGGTACCAAAATTTGACAAATACAGGGGAAGTACCAACCCTATTAAGCATATTTGAGAATTCTTTGCTAGTTGCATCGATGTCGCACACAACGAGACATACTTAGTGTGACTATTCCCAAAAATCTTAGCCGGACCAGAAATGGAATGGTTCTCACACTTACCTAATGGCATTCTATCTTGGGGTGAATTAGCCAAAAATTTCATTTCTCACTTCCATCATAACATCGAGCGCAAGGTCAGCATCACGAACCTTTGTGACATCAAACAAAAACATGGAGACTCCTTTGTAAAATTTCTACAAAGATGAAGGAATATTGCAAACAAAATCATGTATGACGTACCTGAGAAAGACCTCATAGTAATGTTCATTGACAATCTGATTCTAGATATGTCATTTACAATAGAATTGTAGCTAGCACCAAACTTCAAGAAACTCATCGAATGAGGAGTTCGCTATGAGTAGAACTTAGTCAAAGGAGGTGTCCTTGCAGATCCTACGTAGACAAACACAAAAAAGACTGCAACATATAAAGCTAAATGGTGGAATAAAAACAAAAATTCCACCAGTGATGGTGTCATTGATTTGAAAATGGTCAACTACGCCCAACCCAAGGTGTCACTGCAAGGTGCACCTATAGATAACCAACAACCCATGGTTCCCACTCCACAAGCACACACTTAGAATCAACCACCCCCTTTCCAAGTGGCCACTCTATCAAACAATCAACCATAGGCACAATGCTAACCATGGTTTCTATTTCCAAAATGAGATTACACACCATTAGGAGAGTTGATAGAATCAACCTTAAGAAATCTGATACAATCCAACAACATCAATCTCCCTAGAATCAAAGAATATTAACATGGTGCAATCAAACCAAAGTGGTACAATGATAATGATTTCTATGAATTTCATCGAGTAAAGGGACACAATACACCCAACTATTATTGATTGAAAAATGCCATCCAATATCTGATTGACACAAGGGTCATCAATGTCACAAACACTCAAACAAAAGGCACCACTGATCATATGATATTCAATAACACATTCCATGATCACAATAAAGGGAAATCCTTGGGTCTGGTGGACAGTCAAAATAGGTCAACTACACTTATGCCAACAGTGACAACACTAACAATTGCCTAAATTCTTCAGATAGACATGTGGCTACCATTCCTATCAAAGACCAAGATACCAAATGTGTTGTAACCATGAATCATACAAACATTGTCTTGAAAGGAGTCCCTTCCTCATCTACTACACTATTCAACCCTCCTACAACATCAGATCCACAAACAAGTCTAGTGGATCATCTAAAACACATTCCTGCCCAAATATCCATGTTTGACCTTTTGTGCATATCTCCGCAACACAAGCAAGCACTAGACCAAGCACTTCAAAAAGTAGTTGTCCCAAGGGACATAATCCCTGAGAGCTTCTAGACAATGGTAAACCATATAAAAGAAACCAACCATGAAACCTTCACAGACCAGGACATGCCACTGCACAAACCCTTGCATAATGATCCCTTGCACTTTCTCATATAGGCTCACAAACGTTCAATTCGAAGAGTCCTTATTGATGGTGGGGCTTGATTAAACATTTGTAATTTAAAGGTAATCAAGCACTTAGGCTAGTTTCAATCCAATATTGATTTCAAAAGAAGGATCAACATCAGAGCCTATGATGAAGTAGAGAGATCTTCCAAAGGTATTATCATTCTACTAGTCTAGATAGGTCCAGTTGTCAAGAACACTCCCTTCCAGATCCTAGACCTAGAATTGGGATACAATATATTACTGGGGAGACCATGGATCCGTGAGATATAAGTTGTACCATCCACATATCATCAGCACATCAAGTTCCCACCTAGGGGGAAGAAATCATCATAGAAGGATATCCAAACCCTTTCCAAAACCGTAACACTGTCAAAAGTAGTACTAACAACCAGGTTCCATCAAACCAAGACACAAGTATCCCTTCCACCTCGAATTCAATTCCCAAAGATGTCATGAGAAGAGAAAGAAAAATTTCTATTACTGGCAAAGGATGTGGTGAATACATCTATGAAGAAGCCTTCACTATCAAAAACATGCCTCAGAGCCCAAGGACATATGGTATGCCATAGCCTACAATTACAACAGAAACCCGAGAACCTAATCTATTCAGGTGTCCACCCACAACATTTGTCACATGGGGAAACATCATAGAAGATAACCCATTTGATCCAGATATCAACACATGGTTGTATCAAGACCCACAAGCCACACTTCAAGCACCCTTACCCATGTCAATATATGGATATGGCTATACAATGTTGCAAAGGTTTGGGTATGATGGTACAACTAGTCTAGGGGCAAGACAACAAGGTTTAATGGAATGTCTCTCCCGCCAACCCAAAGAAACAAGAGAGGGTTAGGCTATGGTAAATAAAGAACTAGTCCTACCACCCATGACATACCCATTAATCAAGAACAAGTAGCAGCGTTATACTGGGGGCTAAACCTAGAACATGCTTTGATCAGTAATATACTACAACAATTATTGCCATCTAATGTAGGAACCTCTCACTCCCAATTAACCCACAACCAAGAGATCCACAATAATGAGGAAAGTGAGACATCTGATGAGCATTCTAGAAAAATTGACTCCCATGAGTATGAGTGGAAATCCATCCATGACTCTGAACCATCAATCCTAGACTATTCCCCTCAGTCAATTAGCACTCTACATATTGAAGACATGTTCGACCAATTAACCATAGATGACCAACCATGCATCAATAAACATATCGATACCAATTCCCTAGGTGGTGCATCCACATCACATTCCCATTTTTTAAAAACCATCATAGTTGTCTCATTCAACCAAATAGATTCATTCCACCATGAAGACCTATGTCTAGTACACCCAGAACTAATAGAATGGGATCAACAAGGATAGCCTAATATAGATCTTTTTGAAAATGATGAGGCTATCACAAACTTCATGGGACTTAGAGAAGGGATGCCATCAGGGGATCATAAGGAAGGATTCTCTATTGACTTGGATAGATCAACATATTTTGGGGAGGAAGCACCTCTTTCTAGTAAAAAACCCAAAATAAAAAGTAAAAAAGAATCGTCGGTAAGTGAAAACCAAAAGGTGCTTACTGGTACAAAAAAATGATAAAAAGACAAAATAAGATGTATCTTCTAGTGAAAACCTCATTGAGGCACTAGAAGATGGAAAGAAGGAGCTCCTCCCCTTGACAGAGGAAAATTCAACATTGTTAGCAGAAGAAGCAGAAGAAGTCAACCTGGGTGATGACTTTAACACCCCAAAATTGGAACCTTACAATCCTAATCAATTTTGGTGCATTTTCTCATCATCAAAGTCCTATTGTACCAGGAAAATTCTCCCTCCTAATTATCTTTAATTGACTTAGTCTCAAATGCAGAAAACCTAAATTTATAAATCTTACACCATATTTAATTCCTAAATTTTCAAAAATTTATTAGCTAAAAATCCCTATGATTAATTAATTTAATTCTAAAGTCCTAAGTGATTTTAAATTAAATTAATCCCACCCCCTTTAGCTAATACACATCAAGAGAATTAAATATTATTTGGTTATTTGAATGGATTATCCTCACTTGAATTTAATAATTCAAACAATAAGAAAAGCCACCCATGTGGCAATAATTCATTTACTTAATTAAATAATTCCTTCATGTTTGTCTCACCTTCCTCCATGGAGGTGAAGAATCGGCCATTTCTTCCCAAAAAACTCTTCATCCTCTCTTCAAGCTTTTCTATATTATGGACCTTCTTTCCTTCATTTGAGGAGAGCAATTTTAGAGTACCAAAACTATAGCAAATTATTGTCTCAATTCTCTCATATTTCCAAGCTTTTATTGTATATTTAGTGTAATTTCATTTAGCTTAATCGCATTTTTCATCTCAATTTAGTTTGTTTACTTATCAAGTAGCTTAATTATGTTAGATTTTTCAAGTTTCTTAGCTTAAAATCTGCATCTTCATTCCTAGATTACAATTGCATCTCTCATATAGAATAAGTTTCATTTCAATTTTCAAAGCTTTCAAATCCTCCATTTTAGCAATGGTCTATGGTTTTTGGCTCTCGTTCTGAGAGTAATTAAACATCCCAACTAAATAGGAGGCAATAGGTCAATTTGATCGATATTGTGGAATGAACAATTCATGTTCATCTTTGCGATTCAACAACTGAGCAATGACTATGTTGTGTTGTGGCTGATTTAGAGGTCAACATTCAGACACATACATTTTGGTGCCCACCATGGGGCAACAAATTGATTTCTGACCTCACTCTCGAAAACTTTTTTGACAAAATTTTGTACTCTACTGTACATCCATATTTCTCTGTGTACAAATCCTTGCACAAGAATTATGATCATACCACGCAAATTTTTGCTTTAATTATCACTTTCTTGCACCAGCTGTTGCATTTCCTTATGCGAAGCCTTGTACTTCCTCATGCGAGACTTGGTGATAGTCTCTGGAATTTCACAGTTTCTGCAATTACTGTTACTATTTTCCTGATTATTTTCACATGCTGTTGTTTTTATCTCTCTGATTTCTCTGACAGCATAATAGTGGGCTGCAGGTCGCTTGACGAAGACATAAACTTGCTAACGGTTTTCTTGTAGGATGGTTGTCAAAGATCATTTTAAAATGTTGTGCTTGTTTATTGCTTTCATCACATAGTATAACTAAGGCCTTGTTAAAATTTCTTGGGAATCTTGATAGAAAAATAGGGGAATAGGCTCTTATTTACATGGAAGTGATGCCCATGGATGACTTCGAGACCCAGATGTTGCTAACATGATGGAGACCTAGGGAAGCAAGGAAAGTTAACAAACCTTTAGCATGTTCACTTGTTAGGGGATTATGCTCTTCTCTCTTTGAGAGAATCAGAAACCCAAAAGCTTTTGAATTGGTTAGAGGAGAGTTATCTCAGTGATGAATATATCTTGCATGTTTGGGTAAGGTGAAAAGGTAGAGAAGTATCCTCTTCTCTCTTTGAGAGAATCAAAAAATCTGACCCTCGAATTCGAGCCAAGTTTTGTGTCACCTTTAGAGGGCTTGTCAGAAGTTGAACCTATGTTAATGACCCAAGTGAGTACACACCTATCGCCGGTGATTCCACCTCACTATAATAAAGTATGATTTGTCGAGTCCAAAGAATCCAAAGCCATGGTAACTTCTTTCTCATGATTCTAACTATCATCTTGAGAAAGCCTTATTTGTTGTACTAAGAAGCACTACTCCCAACCCTGCTTATAGGGGTGTATGAATTTCAAGTGGTTGTGTGGCTATGAGACCCCAACCCTGTATCAGGGACACCAAAGGTTATTGTGAATGGAAGCCCACTAAAAACTTTCTTAGTTAGTTTCCTACCCAGATCACCTCCAAAAGAAGACATAATATTTGCACAGGGAGGGGGAAGAATCTCTCCCCTAGATTCTCAACATAGGTATGCACCTGGATGCTTGAAGTGGTATATGATGCTAGCTTATGCTTTAAGGGTAACCTTCAAACATAAATTATTGTTGGAGATTTACTTCTGGCAGCTATTTGTTTGCATGTTTGTCATTGATGACAACATATAATATACAGCAGTGTTCTATATGTACTTATTAGAATGATGATATTAACCCTTGTGAAGTTATATTCATGTTGTAGACATGTTTTTGATGCTTTTTTCATACACACAGGATCAGATTTGATGTTTCAGATAAGTTGTGTTAATCTGTTATTGGTAGTTACAGTTTTTGGAGAGTATATGTTCAGAGCCAACGTATTTGCATTGATTCTTGAGTTGAACTTATCTTCGAGATATGCATTTTTGTATTCAAGATTATTTATAAGTTGATGATAGTTATCTAAAGGCGCCAAACATGTTTTAACAAGATTGCAATGTTAGAGTTAATTTGGTGAATCTGACTTTGTGAAGAGTCACATCTATTCAGTTTATATTGTGCAGTTGTAATTATGCTTGTGTGATTGGTTTAGCAGACAAGGATGCTATGAAGAGTTTCCTAATGGATCTTATGATCTCATAATTTGAGGAAGATACTTATAGTAGCTCATTTGTAAATGCTAAGTGTGAATGAGAAGATAAGTGACAGAAAAAGTACAAAGCAGAATATCAGTTGTGTTTCATTCATCAAGGATTTATGTGAAGAAGTAGTGGAAGATTACAATGCATTAGAACTGATCAAGATAGCAAGTCTACTCTATAGTTCATCTTTAGATATAGTGTATATATGTTCTACAGAAGGTTGTAGCCTTCACCATTGAAGCAGTGAGATTTTGAACAGTGAATCCTCACCCTTAACAGGGTTATTTGTAAAAGACTCCTAACAGGGTCAGACCCTTAACCAAGTCACTATACTTCTTGCATTGTAAAGAAAAACTCCTAATAGGGTTGAAAGTTCTTCTAATAGGGATTATTATAAACAACTATAGTTCATTGTGGGTGCTAATTCCCACCGGGATTTTTACCATTTGGTTTCCCCATAACCAAATTGTGGTGTTGTCTATTGTATTATCTGAATGGGCATTTACTAGATGGTATTATAGAATTAATAAAGGAAAGAAATAAATTAGCTGATAACTGATTCACCCCCCCCCCCCCCCCCTCTTAGTTATCCTTTGGGACTATTCTAAAAATTGGTATCAGATCCAAGTTCCTTAAAGAGAAATCCTAACAGGTTAAGGTAGATCAGATGGCATACTTGAGAAAAGAGAGTCCTAAGTTCGATGGAGAGAACTATCTAGATTTGAAGAACAAAATGATAACACATCTACAATGTGTTGGTTTTGATATCTTTGAGATAGCCACACAAGACATTGTTATTCCCTCTCTAAAATACCTTGCAAGAGATGATGCTACTAGTAAACAAAAGGATACATTCACAACTAATGCATTTTCCAAAGAAGCCCTTATAAGTGCACTATCCGACAATGAATTCTCTGAGATCAAGAAAGTAGACAAGGCATACACAATATGGAAGTATTTAGAAGATTTTTTTGAAGGATATATCCAAGAAAAGAATGCATGCAGAAAGACATGGAAAAATCAATACAACAATCTTGAGATGTTACTTGAAGAGAACATCAGAGCCTACAATCAGAGGATAAATGAAGTAGTTTCTGGAATCAGAAACAATGGAGGAGAAAATTCAGAAGAAGACATAATGGACAAACTAATGACTACATTGAAAGTAGACTATGAGATCAAGATCAATATTCTAGATGAAACCATGTAATTTTCAAAAGACTTCAAGAGAGAGACTTTGATCAGTAAAATCTCTGCATTTGAGATATCAAGATTGAAAACTAAACCCAAAAGTGAAACAGCCTTCAAAGAATCAATACATGGTAAGAAAACTTTACACACTTCTAATGAGAAAGAAGAAGTTGATGAAGAACTAGAAGAAATTATTTCCATGATTGGTAAAAGAGAAAATAAAGGCAAAGGAAAGTATGAAGGACAACTTCCATTCAAATGTTTTTCATGCAACAAGATTGGTCACTTTGCATCCAAGTGCCCCACAAGAGTCAAGAAGTTTAGATCTGATTACAAACCTAAATACAAAAAGGAATGATACCATGTTGAAGAAGGTGTAACAGATGAAGATTTAGGAGAGGATAAAATTTGATTCATTTCTATTAAAGAAATTGAAAAATTGCTTGAGGAAATGGACATTGAAGATGAAAAGGAAGCATAGGAGTTAGCCCTAATTTCCAAAGCAAACATTAGAACCAATTGGATCATTGACAGCAGATGCTCTCACCACATGATAGGTGATAAAAATAGATTTGTTCATATAGACAAGTACAAAGGAGGTATGGTTAGATTTGGAGATAATACTCCTAAACCTATCATAGGCAGAGGATCTATCACCATGGATGCAAAGAACAAGACAGATGATGTTCTGTATGTTGATGGATTACATCACAACTTACTAAGCGTAGGACAACTACTTGAAAAAGGTTATCATTTGGAATTCAAAGACAACAAATGCATTATTAAAAACAAAGAAGGTGACATGATTGCATCTGGATCAAAAACAAAAGGTAATGTTTTTCATCTCAATTCAGATGTAAGTTGTTTTGTTGCAAAAGTTGATGATAGTTGGCTATGGCACAAGAGACTCTGTCATATCAATTTTGACAATATAGTAAAGATAAGAAATGTTAAGGTAGTTAGAGACCTTCCAAGTATTGCAAGACTAGTTGACACAATGTGCAAGGAATTTTTTATGGCAAAGCATGTAAGGAGCTCTTTAAGAAGAAAGAAGAACTCAGCTGAGAACAAGTTAGACCTAGTGCATATAGATTTAAGTGGTTCTACTCAAACTAGATCATACTACGGAGAAAGGTATTTCATTTTGTTTTTTGATGATTTTTCAAGGATGATGTGGGTTGTGTTCTTAAAAGAGAAGTCTGAAGCCTTTGAGAAATTCAAAATATTCAAAGCTAAAGTTGAAAATCAATCTAGATTAAAACTAAAGTGTCTAAGATCAGATAGAGGAGGAGAATTCACCTATGACTAGTTTTATGACTACTCTGAAGAACAAGGAATCAAAAGACAGTTGAGCACACTCAGAACCCCTCAGCAGAATGAGATTGTAGAAAGAAGGAACATGATCATACTTGATACAACGCATACTATGATGATTGAAGGAAAAGTTGCACACACCTCTTAGAGAGATGTAGTCTATACTATCCACAAAACACAACTAAGACGAGGTGCAGATAAGACACCTTACAAAATTTGGTTTGGTAATGTACCTATAGTAAAATACTTTAGAATCTTTGGAAGAAAGTGCTACATCAAGAGAGATGATGGTGTTGGTAAGTTTTATGCTAGAAGCGATGAAGGTATTTTCCTTGGTTACTCTACTAAAAGAAAAGCATACAAATGTTTTAATTTGAGATTAAAGAAGATAATTGAAAGTACTCATGTAATTATTGATGAGAAGTTCATGGTTCAAGAAAGGTACTATGAATATGCACCTATGAGTGAAGATGAACCCAGGCCCAGCAACAAGGAAACTGTTATAGAAGAAATGTTTGATTGTATTGATGTATCATTCAATGACCCTGAATCAAGAAAAGAAGAATCACAGATTACAAATGAGGATGTCACACCAAAATTTTCAAAATTCACAACTAGATACCATTCAAAAGATGATATCATTAGAGATCAAAGCAGTAGTGTTTTAACTAGATCTAAAGCAAAAAATTTAACAGTGGATGAAGAGGTATGTTTACTTTCACAGATTGAACCTAGACCTAGTGACAAAAATGTGATTGGAACAAAGTGGTTATTCAGGAACAAGATGAATGAAGATGGTACAGTGGTCAGAAACAAAGCAAGACTAGTGTGTAAATCATTTGCATAGAGGAAAGGAATAGATTACACTGACACATTTTCCCCTATGAACAGACTAGAAGCCATTAAGTTATTTTTGGCTTATGAAACATTCAAAGATTTTAAATTACATCAAATGGATGTTAAATCAGCTTTTTCTAAATGGTGACTTGAAGGAAGAAGTCTACATAGAACAGCCTAAAGGATTTGATCTATCAGCTAAACTAGACATGGTATGCAGATTGAAGAAAGCACTCTATAGACTTAAACAGGCCCCAAGAGCTTGGTATGAGAGACTAGATGGTTATCTTACCAAGATTGGATTCAAGAAAGGAGCAACAGATTGTAACTTATTCATAAGAGAGACACCTGATGGATTATTACTTGT
>MU226504.1:1349284-1365248 GCA_018584345.1 Thuja plicata | reverse complement strand
ATTTGAAATGAGCATGATTGGTCCTATAAAATATTTTTTGGGATTGAATGTAAAGAAGATAGATAAAGGAATATTCATAAATCAGTCCAAATATGTGAAGGAAATATTGAAGACTTTCAAGATGGAATACTATAAGCTAGTATGCACTCCTATGATAACAGGAAGTAAGCTTTCTAAAGAGGATGATTCCACAGTAGTTGACAAGACATTGTACAAATCTATGATTGGAAAACTTATATATCTTACTCAATCTAGACCAGAAATATGTAATGTAGTTGGCATTTTTGATAGATTTGCAGCTGAACCCAAGCTGAATCACCTAATGGCAATAAAGAGAATATCCAGATATCTAAAGGGAACTATAGACTATGGTTTATGGTATCCTAAATCAGAGAATGTACAACTTCATGTATATATAGATGCAGATTGGGTAGGTTATATTAATGATAGCAAGAGTACTTCTAGAGGAGCAATATTTCTTGGAGATAGGTTGGTTTCTTGGGTAAGCAAGAAGAAGAATTGTATCTCATAGTTAATAGAAGAAGTTGAATATGTTGCAGCAGCATTGAATTGTTCGACAATGGTTTGGATCAAGAATATGGTTAAAGATTTTGGTATTCAGGTTGATTATCCTATTATTATTCACTGTTATAACACTAGTACTATCAACTTGTCCAAAAACCCTATGATGCACGCAAAGACAAAACACATTGAGATCAAATACCATATTCTTAGAGAAAAAGTTGCAAATAATGAAGTAAAATTGGACTATGTAAGCACTAAAGAATAGTTGGCAGATATTTTCACAAAGCCTTTATCTAAAGATACTTTTGAGTATCTCAGGGAGAAATTGGGAGTAATTCCCTTTCCTGAGTCTAATTAGATAAAGTAGCAAGTACATCAGTCTATGGTGACTGATGAATGGTTGACTACTCTATTTCTAGAGTAGTACCTATGCCTAATTTTTTATGGTTCCCTTTGCCATTGATGTCAAAGGGGGAGTATGTAGTAAGGGGGAGCATATACTCTAGGGGAGTATATAATCATGTAACTTAAAAACATAGACAAAAGAGCTGCAGCAGTGTAGAGGAATCTTTGATGAGGATATCGAGAAGACTATAAAAAGAAAGAGGACACCATGTGCTAAAGATGTTTTTAATATCATATGTTGCCATCAAAGTCAAAGGGGGAGATTGTTGGAGATTTACTTCTAGCAGCTAGTCCTTTGTATGTTTGTCATTGATGACAACATATAATATACATCAGTGTTTTGTATGTACTTATTAGAATGATAATATTAACCCTTGCGCAGTTATATTCATGTTGTAGACATGTTTTTGATGCTTTGTTCATACACGCAGAATCAAATTTGATGTTTCAGATAAGTTGTGTTAATTTGTTATTAGCAGTTATAGTTTCTGGAGAGTATCTATTCAAAGCTGACATATTTGCATTGGTTCTTGAGTTGCGCTTATCTTCAGGATATGTGTATTTTTATTCAAGATTAGTTATGAGTTGAAGATAGTTATCTAAAGGTGCCAAACGTGTTTTAACAAGATTGCAATGTTAGAGTTCATTTGTTGAAGCCGACTTTGTGAAGTGTCGCGTCTATTCAGTTTATATTGCACAATTGTAATTATGCTTGCGTGATTAGTTTAGCTGACAAGGATGTTATGAAGATTTTCCTAACAGGTCCCATGATCTCATACTTTGAGGAAGATACTTATATTAGTTCATTTGTAAACGTTAAGTGTGAATGAGAAGATAAGTGATAGAAAAAATACAGAGCAGAATATCAGTTGTGTTTCATTCATCAAGGATCTATGTGAAGAAGTAGTGGAAGATTACAATATATTGGAACTGATCAAGACAATAGGTCTACTCTATAGTTCATCTTCAGATATAGTGTATATATGTTCTATAGAAGGTTGTAGCCTTCACCATTGAAGCAGTGAGCTTTTGGACAGTGAGTCCTCACCCTTAATAGGGTTATTTGTAAAAGACTCCTAACAGGGTCAAACCCTTAACCAGGTCACTATACTTATTGCATTGTAAAGAAAAACTCCTAATAGGGTTGCAAGATCTTCTAACAGGGATTATTATAAAAAATTATAGTTCATTGTGGGTGCTAATTCCCACCGGGGTTTTTACCATTTGGTTTCCCCGTAACCAAATTATGGTGTTGTCTATTGTGATATCTGAATGTGCATTTACTTTATCGTATTCTAGAATTAATAAAGGAAAGAATTAAATTAGTTGATAACTGATTCACCCCCCCCTCTCAGTTATCCTTTGGAACTATTCTAACAATTATTTAGTCCTTGGAACACCAAAAACATGGGCGCCCTCTCGGGGGTGACACTGCTGTGTGAGGTGCGCGCATACACATAAGTCAGTGAGGCACAGATTTTGTCTTCTCTACCATTTTTTTTATGGATAACTAAGTGCTTGTTTTGAGTCTTAAACTGTCGAATCATGATTAAACAAAGACTCCCATGATTGTGCCAAGTTGCCTTATCCTTGGTAGAACTGTTTGCGACTACTTGCGTCACTATTGCTTGATCAAAACTTTGTGCTTGTTAATGATTTCTTGTCATATTCAAACTGAGATTGCTGATCTAAATTCTCATAAAACTATCCTAAACCTAGAATTTTGTCAGAGAATAGTCCTGACTGTGTCTTGAAATCTGACTTTTGTCTCAAAAATTGAGTCGATCTGTCGAAACCTGGAGTTTTATCATGCGAGATTCTAGAAACTGAGCATTTCCTCATGTGAGATTTCATTTTCTTGTGCGGAGTTAAATGTTTCCTTGCACAAACCAGCACTTTCTCATGCGAATCTATACCCTGGTGTCCCAAAACAATGAGCTATTTCCCATTGACTAATGAGGTTTTTACCTGATCTGATTTTTGTCTGAGATCTGATTTCCTATTTCCCTATTGTCTGCAGTCTAAAAATGATTGTCTTGAGTTGGGAACTGACTGATTCTTTCTCAAACTCATTTTGTCTCTTTGTTCTTTGTCCTACCTTTCTATTCTTTTGTACCTTGTGATGTGATAGTCACATCTCGGCTACTCTAGCCATACTCTCGATGATTCATGCCATGTGCATTTCACATCTTGACTATTCTAGCCTTTATCCCCTTTTCACTATTTCTAGAGATAGATTTTTGAGTTGGATCCTAAGTCCTCTCTCATTTCATCTTCATCTATGCTATTATGACTAGAAGCGACAACATATTTCCCATTTGTGGCTCCGGAATAGGTAGAGGTAGATCTCGTAATTAAGGAAGAGGTCATTCCAAACCTATTATTCAATCTAATAGTCAAGAGGGATCCTCACATTCCTCCTCACCATTTAGTATAGATCCTAGTCCAAATCAAAAATCGGTGTTCCACCTGTGCTATAATCCCTTGTTTCAAAGACAACCTGAACCATTGTTTCAAGATCAACAAAACTCATTTCTTCTAGATCAACAAAACTTTGGAAGGTCACCTACTTGGGTTGACCCTATTGATGATCCTCACTACCTTATTAATCCTTTTGATCATACCAATCCTTTTGGTCCTATCAATCTTTGTGGACCTATTGATCTTTTCAAACCCATCGACCCCTTTGACCCGCCAAAAGTTACATTACCCACGAACTCTCAGCTCGATACACACACTCACACTAAAGTTGTGCACACAGCACAATCCCACATCAACAACATGGGAAGCCCTTTTTATTTCCTACAAGTTCAATACAACAAGGTCCATGACCAATATCAAAATGGTCAGGGTCAACAAGGTGATCAGCATCACCATCACCCTCCTCCACATGACCAGAGTCAAGATCATAACCCAAGCATTTATGAGATCCTCGGTAATGATGATGATCCGATAACTTCAAATGACATAGATGTTGTAAATTCTAATAAGGCTCTCATCAAGATGATGAAAATTCTCCTTGCAGAAGACAAAGATAAATATTTTCTAGAATTGGAAAACCAAGGAGTTAAGCTACCCCCAAATTTCCAAGTGGAAACACTTGTGGCTAAAGAAGAAGAGACTGAGACTACCAAATTGCAAAAGATGATTCAAGATATGGAAAACCAAATTAGCCAACTTGTAAAGGATAAGGACAAACCCACACAAAAATTCATGATGGAGAGTATCTATCCTTTTCCTTTTGATGGGAGTCTTCATATGCCACCTTTTCCCAAGGGTGTGGAACTCCCTAAGTATGATAAAAATCTAGGTACCACCGATCCTCAGGATCATCTAAGAGAATTTGGGGCCCTATCTATGGAGTTAATTCATGATCAAACTTATTTAATGTGTCTCTTTCACTGAAGTCTGGGTGGACCTTCCAAGGAGTGGTTTTCTCGACTACCCACCAGCATTAAGACTTTTGACAAGATCACAAATCTCTTTATCCAGCATTATTCTCACAACATAAAACATCCCGTCAAAATCAGGGACCTTTGCAATCTCAAGCAGAGACAAGGGGAGCCATTCCTGACATTTCTCCAAAGATGGAGACAGCTTTGCACCAAGTATCCTTGTAAAATACCCAAATATGAGAAACTCGACATCTTCTTGGACAACCTCACTCCTAATTTTGGGTATTAGGTACAGCTTCAAGGTCCCCTCAATTTTGATAGCATGATTAATAAATTTGTGAGGATAGAGGTGTTTATGGTTAAGAAAGGGGAATTGAATTTGTGCAAAGACAACAAACAAGGTTCCTCCTCTTCCAACAAAGATAAAGGAAAGTTTGTCAACAAGAATAGGGACATTGTGAATGATGGAGTGGTTGATAATGTGACCCTTGCTCCTTCAAAACTAGTTTTCAATATTACTTCTAGCATACAAGAAATCAAAATTGTTGAAAAGCCTACAACAAACACTCAGTAGCCTTCCAGATTCTCTAGCAACAAACATTGGGCCCCGTGAGCCAAGCGTGAATTCACTTCCTTGGGAGAACTGCTTGATGTAGTTTACAAGACATTGGTGCAAAACCAGGTTCTCACTCCTTTGGAAAAGCATCCATATGATCCAAAACTGTGACCCCATTAGTGGAATGACAATGCATACTGTGACTATCACCAGAACAAGGGTCATAAGACTTATACTTGTCTTTAGTTGTGCCATAAGGTCCAAGATCTGATTGATAATGGTGATATTGTTGTGGATAATCATAACAACAATTTAGATCACCAGGCATTTAAAGATCCCTTTCCTCCTCACGAGAAAGGTGAGTCTTCCAACACTAAGAACAATAATGCCAGGATTAATTACACACATACCTCTAATGACAATGCCATTAACATGATCGAACCTGTCAAAGTTGAGTATTGTGATGTGATTACTATCAAGGGGAGCAGGGATGCTCCTAAGCCTAAGACCTCATTTTTCTTGAGAGGCCCTAGGTCTTGCTTGTCTAAACTTGAATTGTCTCAGGAGTGTGCAAACATTGTTACTAGATCCTATGCTAAGATCACTATCAAGGGTCCTGACCCTCCTGTTACTACATCCACACCAAAACAATCCGCAGATAAAGCTATTGTTGGTCCTACCAATAAGACCATAAAAATGGTCCCCACACCTCCTACTACTAATTATAGTAATCTTGACCAGATGCAAAGAACCAACACTCAAATAACCATCTTTGAGGTGTTGAAGATCTCACCTTCTCACAGGAAGATTCTGGATAAAGCCCTCACATAGGCTAATGTCCCCAAAGACATTAATCTTGATCAATTTGAATCTATGGTGGGTCACTTGACTTCACCGCACTATTTGTCTTTCTCAAAACAAGATGACCATTCAATCAGCCACCCGCATAATGCTCCTTTGCATATAGAGGTCATGATTGGAAAAAAACTCATCCACTGCATCCTTATTGATAATGGTGTTGGCCTCAACATATTCTCTACTCACATTCTCACTCAGCTAGGTTATGATGAAGATCACATAGATTCCTGCAAGAAAATTACTATCAAAGCCTATGATGAAGAAGAAAGAAAGTTTAAAGGTTTAGTTGTGCTACCCATTCAGGTTGGACCTATTGAAAGATATGTCACTTGTCAACTGCTGGACATTTCTCTTGCTTATAACATATTTTTTGGAAGAGCGTGGATCCATGAAATGAAATTTATTCCCTCTACATATCATCAGTGCATCAATTTTCCTTTCCACGGCACAGAAGTGACAGCTCCTACTAATATGGGCCATGTTAGGGTTTTTCTTGCAGGGCCTCTAAAGATGCTTGAATACTTAAATGACTCTATGAATCCCAATGCCTTTGATACTCTGACTCAAGCAAGAGAAAACACTAATTGATGAGGTATTTTGAGAACACTGGGGGTACCTATTACCACCTCCTTCTTTTTTGAGATCCACTAACTCAGGCAGGTCTTACCTATAACTGATTACTGATTTGATAGTATCTTTAGAGTGGATTTTTCTTATGTGTAGAACGCTCTATTTTTATATGGATATATAAATGACAATGTAGATAACTATGACTATTCTAAGGAAAAGCTTAACAATCCAAATCATTATCTTAATGACAATAGACAGCAACATAGTAGGGAATTTCATCTTTCTTTCCTTTTACAATTCTTGTGAATCTAGGAGGAATAACCTATTTGATTTACTCTTTAAGAAATCAATAAACTTCAACTGTAATCACTGTAAATACAATTGATTTTACACATATATTCTGAAATTAATTGATTTTGAATAGTATTGAATACTTTGGATGATGATGGATTACCAAACAAGTTCCTAGACTAGTGCCTATCCTTGGGCCTATATAAATCCACAGAGATATATAAAAAAATAATACTATAAGATGCCTTGCAACCTATATGCAACTCAGATAAGATGCCTTGCAAACTATTCTGTCACTTCTACAATATTGTATCAAATCCTCAATTACTGTTGTACTCCTGAAACTACTCACCAAGTTTAATTCCCCCCTTAGAAGAAGCTTGGAAATAATCAAATAACTACCTTATAGCCAATATGTTTAATATGCCTTACAAATTAAACATAAAAGAGTATAGACAATAAGTAAAGAGACAACAAAAAAATAGAGTAAAGTTGCACTGTATTTTCATTTATATATTTCTGCTTCAGTACATAACAAGCTCAAATAGCTCAAAGACACAGACTAAAATTTAGAAAGTCTGGTTTGCCAATATATTTCATCTCTTGAAAACTATTAAAAATTTATCTATTTATACATCCTTAACCATCTTGGAATCCTTAAAGTTAGGATGCAAGAAGCTTTAGATGGTTTAAGGAACCTAACCCTAAAAGTATAGAAAAGACAAGAAATAAGAATGTCAAGTGGTAGGAAGACAAGAACAGGGGATAAAATCTGATCTTCTTTGTCTTCATTTGGATTTTGGTGCCATTGTCTAACAATATTCAGGATAGTATCTAATATTTATACTGAGATCAAGTGACCGCCATTTCAGGCTAACTTACACTTTTCTTTGATAATAGCTAACCTCCCTATACTCAATGGTCAGGTGCCAAGTGTTCCTTTTTACTCCTCATCTAGAATCTCCTCCTCTATCTCCACAGGCTTGTTCTTCTTTGGCCTGGTCATCAAATCCCAAGCTGTCACCTCATCTTCTCTTCTTGCTTGGTAATATTAATCTTGGTGGACATGGTACTATATAAACCAAAAGCTTGCATAAATGAATTCCTATTCAGAATCAATAATGCAGTACCATCATTCTTTTTAATTGTCCTAGACAAAGGGTCATAATGGTTTTCTAGTCCTAGAAACAAGTCTACATCTACATAGACATCAAGAGCAATTAACCTATCCAAACCACTAGTCCAAGGGTTTGATATTGGGATGGCCTTATAAGAATTATTATAAAAATAGTTATAGAGAGAAAAACCTGCGAAACCTGGGGTACGGGCATCTCTGATTTCACAATATTCATCTGCCAATATGTTGGCATTAACCCTCTTGTTCAGTGTAGACCCAGGCAAAAACTTCAAAAATTCATCAAAGAAATTCCTTTTACCCTTGGTATCATCATCTACTTCATCACTCTTCCCACTGGTAGAAGCCACACTAACTGCTCTACTCATCTTGCTTTGTTTTCACCTCTCTTTCACTGATATTGAAACAAATCTTCTCTCAGGACTCCTTACTCTTCTCTGTGCACTGAAGACAATTTCAAGATTCTTGAAAACTAGAGATCACCCTAAAATTGATCAATTCCTTCTTTTTGGACACATAAAACCTAGCAAATTCTTCGTTCTAAAATTCTAGATATATGATGAATGAAAATAAACCTGCAATCATCCCTTTATGGTAACTTTTCAAAGTACTTAGCTCATCATTGAAGAGACAATCAATTTTGCCTTCAATTTTACACGTTGTGGTATTAATTGAAATCTTATCCGTAGCTCATGAATGTGACAGGAAATCAAATTCATATGAGTGCATTTTAAGAAAAACCATTATAAAATTTGAACAAAATGACATGTCTTCAAATGATTGGTTCCTCACCAGACATCTCAGCTACCTTTTCACACAGTAATTAATCTCCTATATTTTCATTGATAGATGAATCTCTATGTTGTCATGTCAGCAACTGCTGCCTTTTATCACTTTTCATATTTGGTGACCAAGCGACTATGTATTATCTCTTTGTCACTGATCAAATCTCTTAACTCTCAATTCTTCTGGAGATCTAGTGACTACATGATTTCCTTCACCTTAGTAGTTTAACCATGATTAACTTTTGGTGATCATGTGACCAAATAAATCCAAGTCACTAGTAGTTTTGGCAAACTCAAAGTTTATTCAGAGACCCCGCGACCAAGGTTACTTTTCATCTTTTAAACTCTTATCGCTAAGTCTCTAGATGTTCTTTTCACTTTACAAGACCCCGCGACTACCCTTAGACACCCAATCGCTAATTAAAATTTCTCTTTAATATTTCCTTTAGAGACTTCATGACATAGCCCATGAAACCTTATCTTTTAATTTTAATTCGGAGACTATGTGACTAAAGCTAATCTCATTGTTGCGAGAACATTTTAGTCTTATGAAAAATTGATAGAGACTCAGTGACCACCATTGATCTTATCTTATTCTGCATCTGATGGCTCAACTAAGTCGCTGAGTATATTTTGAAAACCGTAAATCATTTGGAGACCACATGACAATATTAAAATATATAGCTTTACATCCTTTAGTCTCTTAATTGCCAAATGACATTTTCCTTTTGGGACACCATGCAACTATTACACTTTATTCTATTCACTATGGACACATGTCTCATCTTAATTTTTTTTCTCCAAATCACTGAAAAGACACTGACTTACCATGTTTAACCAGCGACTACCTGACCGCCATATACTTCAATCAACTTGCGGTTTGTCACCAGGTCTCAGAACCTTTTACTTAACTGACCTTTTAATTGGAGACTTGGCGACAGAAGAATTTAAACTTATCACTAACTGTGTTTTGATCTAGAGACCCTACGACTAAAGCAATCGCTAAGTCTCATGCTAATTTTATAACTATAGGATATATCGCACGACACCATGACTTAACCACTTATCTCCATGTCGCCAGATCATATTTTCTTCATCCGGAGACTTTGCGACTGAAGGACCTTGCTAAGTCTCATAACTTACAAAGAATCTTCTTTTTCCTCTTGAGACATCCTGACAACAGTCAATCTCCAAGCCTCATGATAAAATGGAATATGCTTTTAGGATTAAGCGACTAGGCGACCATTAGAAGGCACGTAACCTTTATAACTTAAGTCTTTCAAAAAGGTAATGCAAAAATAAAAAATCAATTGACATTTTAGGGATTTTTGCATTTTCACTTAGAAGATAGCTCAGGGTTTTGGGTTTTTCACTATTCATGTGGATTCTATACTAAGAACACAAAATTTCCATAGGGATAATTCAAATTGGGACAAATTTTCTGATTTTGGATAGAAATTGGCATGATGACAACAAAATTTTAGGGCAAACCAACAAAACCAGGAATAAAACCAACAGTGGCTCTACCTGAGGATTGACTAAACATAGTTTATGGAAAAGAACCACAGAATCTCTAGTTGCAGACCACTACAAAAAATGAAGAGGACACCAACTAACCTAAAATAGAAGGGAAACTATTTACAACATTTACATAAATGAAGGAAAGTATTCACATTATGATACATACTTACTTGTGCATGAATTTTGATTCTTAGTTAAAAAAGGGCTTCAGGAATTGCCCATGCACAGGCAACTCAAAATACTCTCCATCCATGTTCTTTAATAAGTAAGAGTCTTTTCCAAATTTCTGTGAGACAATAAATGGTCCAAGCCATAAAGATTCAAACTTCTTGTGTTTTCCTTTATCTTTTGCTCTTGCATTCCACTGAAGAACTAGGTCACCAGACTAGAATTTTCTCTTAGTAGCCCTTTTGTCAAAAAGGTATTTCATCTTCTGTTGTAACTTAAGGTTTTCTCTTTGGCCATTTATTCTTACTTCATCCAATTCTACCAACTGAGTCATTCTATTCTACATATTGTCAGAAACATCTAAATGTTCCTCTTGTATAAACTGATATACAGGTAATAAATTGTTGATAGGCATTCTTGCCTACAGACCATACACCAGCTCAAATGAAGACTTGCCAGTTTCTTTTTTAATTGTTATTCTATTAGCCCAAAGTGCTAGTTTCAACTTAGTATGCCATGCTCTATTATTCCTTTCAAGAGTTCTATTTAGTATTTTCAATATACTCTTATTACTAGACTCAACTTGTCCACTAGCCTGTGGATGATATGGGGATGAATATGATATTGTCATCCCATATTTTTCACAGAAATCTATCATTTATTCTAATCTAAAACTCATGGCATTATACATTACTAATTTAGCAGGTACACCAAATTTGGTTATAATATTCTCCATGGGAAATTCAGTGACTACCCTGCTTGTTGCTTTCTTTGTAGGGATGGCTTCAATCCACTTGGTAAAATAATCTATGGCTACAAGTATCCAACTATGTCCCCCACTAGATTTCTCTTGGAATTCACCAATAAAATCAATTCCCCACATAGTAAAAGGAGCTTGAGTACTTACTGGGTTTAGCAACAGAGCACCTAAAAATTTCAGCTTATTTGAGAACCTTTGACAAGGCTCACACTTTCTAAAATATTCATAGGTATCTTTGAATAAATTGGGGCAATAATACCCAGCTCTTAAAATCTTGTGGGTAGTAGTCTTAGTAGAAAAATGACCCCCACATTCTCCTGCATGCATTTCACATAAAACTCTTTCATCTTGGTATTTATCAAGACACAATAGTAATACACCATTCTTATCCTTCCAATATGAGTCTCCTTGAATCAAAGTGTATCTTTGAGTTTGCAATTTCAAATTTCTTTTCTGATTTTCTGACATATGATCAGGACATTTGGCATTTTTGAGAAAAAACACAATATTAGTATAGAATGTTTACCTCTCTATTCTTGTAGTAGTTTGATCATGTATCTTTGTCTGATTTATTTGTACTAAATCCAAGTTTTCTTCTATCATGAGCTTTGCCAATACCTTTCCTCTTATCAACTTTGTAATATGGATCTCAAGGTTAAATTCTTGAATTTTGGTGATCCATTTACACCTCTTACCAGTTACCTCTAACTGTGTAAGCATATCCTTTACTGCTGAATGAGGAACATATGCTTGTATCTCAGCACAAACCAAGTATGGCCTGAAAGACTTCACAGCTTTTACTAAAGCATAAGCCTGCTTCTCTATTATTTCATAATTAAGTTATGCAGCTTGTAGGGATTTACTGTAAAAAGCTATTGGATGTTCAAATCCTTGTTCTTGCTTTTGTAGTAAAATAGCAGCAATTGTATAAAATGATGCAAATGAAAACAAAGAGAAAGGCTTAGTATAATCTAGAGATTTCAAAACTGGAGCCTCTTGTATTGCTTTCTTTATTTTCTCAAATGCATGTTGGGATTCTTCATTCCAAACAAATTTGGCATCTTTCTTTAACAAATTTACAATTGGTTTAACAATCTCTGCAAATTTTGTTATGAACCTTCTGACAAAATTGATCTTTCCTAAGAAAGATTGCACTCCTTTTAGGTTCTTTGGAGCAATCACCCTTTGAATTGCTTCCACTCTCTCAGGGTCTATTCTTACCCCTTGCTTAGATACTATATGTCCAAGCAACTTTCCCTCTTGCACTGCAAAATGACATTTCTTGGGATTCAAAAAAACACCATATTCTAATGCTTTATTGAAAATCTTACCCAAGTGATCATAGTGATCCTCAGTTTTCTTAGAATATGCAGTCAAATCATCTTGATAAATGACCATAAATAAATCAATGAACTCTTTAAAAGAAACATCCATGGCCCTTTAAAAAGTTGCCCCTGCATTTATTAGTCCAAATGGCATTCTGATATAAACATAGGTTCCCCATGGAGTGGTAAATGCAATTTTGTATTGTTCTGATTCTTTAACTAGGACTTGGTTATATCCTGAGAAACCATCCATCATAGATAGCAACTCACAACCAGTCACCTTATGCAACATTGCTTCAATATTAGGTAAGGAATAATTATCTTTTAATGATGCTATATTTAAATTTCTAAAATCCACACATCGTCTGATATCACCATTCTTCTTTCTGACTGGTACCAAATTTGATACCCAAGTTGAATGTCTGATTGGCTGGATTATCCTGACATCCTTTAGTTTCATCAATTCTTGTTGCATCTTAGGAGCCAACAAGGGGTTAATAGGCCTTTGTTTTTTCCTAAATGGCTTCACATTTGACTTTAATGGGATTTCATGTTGAAAATGATCCTCTCTATAGGCTTTCAAATCTTCATATGACCAAGCAAAGACATGTTTATATTTTCTTAATAATTTGATCAAATTTATCCTTATATGAGAGTCTAAACCCTTTCCAATATAAACTATTTGAGGACTATTTTCAGATCCTAAATTTATTTCTTCCAAATCCTCAACCTTGGCATTGCTTAATTTTGATAAATCATTTTGTTGACTACTAAAAAATGCTTCAAGTTCAACCAAACCCCTAGGAATCTGGTTAGAACTTAACTGGACAACCTCATTTCCCAAAATGTAGTCTTTTGCATCATTACTTTCTAGTAAAGTACTACAATCTATACTCTGGTTCTCATAATGGTCTAAACATTGCATAAACCTTAGAATAACTTGATCATCTTGAAAAACCTGCCAGTTGTATATGTTTTCCAGAACAACTGGTCTTGTTTTGACATCCAATATTGACACCCCATGTAAGGTCAAATCATCAGTTTTTAAAGCAACATTTGCTAAAAAATCAGCCATTATATTCTTTGACCTTTCTAACCAACCTATATCAAAGGCATCAAACATTTCAATTTGATCCCAAATAGCATACTTGTATATTTTCAATCTATCATTCTTTACAACATATTTGGATCTAACTTGAGCTACTACCAACTCAGAATCACCATAAACCTTTAAACATTTTATCCCATGTTTGATAGCAATTTCAAGTCCTAAAAAAAAAGCCTTATATTCTGCAGTATTATTTGTACATTGGAAGGCTAATAGAAATGAATACTTAAAAGTTGTACCTAATGGAGTTACCAACAATACACATGCCCCTGATCCTTCTTTTGAGCAGGCCCCATCAAAATACATTTTCCACAATCCATCACCTTGTATAATCAATTCTCTGTTCAGAGGGTCAATCTCCTCATGCTGATAATAAAGTTCATTTTTTTGTATCCTGAAATTCTCCATATCCATATCAGAGCAACAATTAATTTTAGTGTCTTCAAATCTTTCTATCATGTGTGGAGTTCTACTCTCCCTTAACACCTTAACATTTTCTCCAGCAATGTTAAAAGTAGCATATGATAAATCACTTTGTATACTACCTCCCATTGAAGCACTCCATTTTCTTAACAACAACATGCCATAATGTGGTGGGATGTCAACCAAAAGGACATTCATAGTCATTATTACATCAGGGAAAACTGCTAATGTAGACTGCTAATTTATAAGGCATAGCCTCAATGGTACCAATCACAGGGACCTCTCTAGAGTCCATAGCTTGACATCTCCCATGAGGAGTATCAACTTGTAATCCCATTGACCTCATGATTTCCACTTGAATAACAGTATTAGATGCTCCTGAATCAATCATACTATTTTTTAGCATCTTTCCATTAATTATTAATGAAAGAAAAAATGGGTCAACAACTTTTGGGGAAGAAGTTGTATTTAAGAAAAATTGAGGAATCTCAGATGTTAACACCTCAACTTCCTTCCCCTTTTTAACTGGTTTCTTTCCAACATTCTCTGGACTTTGAACCTTTATTATGGACACATTGTTTAATAATAACAACACCTATTCCTTATGTTCTTTGATTCTCATCATTTCTAGAAATGGCACCTCAATTGTCATTTGGGACAAAAATTGACCCATGTCTACTGGAGTATATTTCACATCTGAAGACTTTGATTTATCAATAGTAATATCACTTTCTTCAATATATTCATTCAGAGTTGATTTTTTTAACCTTTTACTTTCCATCTTTTGAATAGGAGTACTCGTTTCTTGCCTTTTCAATTCTCCTTCTTGTACAACATTTAGTTCAAGGGATTTTGTAATGATTTTGACCTTATGTTTATTGATATTTTCACCAAGTACTTCCTTTTTTTGCACATACTTAGTGTCTACTTTATTTTATTTTATAAAGACACCTGATGGCTGACTACCAGTACTACCCACTACCCTGTTTCTTAAATGGTAGTTGCTTCTAGCCTTGTTCACTAAATCTACAGTAATCCTAGCTTTCTCTTCATCTAAAGATTTTATAATAAGTGGAACATCCTAATTATCTTGAGAATAACATCTTATATGGTCATCTGTTTCCTCTGCTTCACTATCAGACAAAATTTGTTGATGATTATTTTCTACCCTGCTTTGTGAACTACAAGAATCATGATTTTCATTTTCACTGTCTGAATCTATATCATGACATGAATAAGTATTTGTCATACTATGATCACATTGTTCATCCTCATCATTTCCATGCTCCTCACTTATTCTCAAGTCTAAGGAAACAATACAAAAATCAGGGCTATGAGGGGCTTCACAAGCCTCACACCAAGGATCATCATTGCAAAAAAAGACAACATTTTTATGTAGAGGGTCTAGAGTTTCGTTATCTATCTTCTCCTTTCTAGGTAAAATAACAGGCTTCCCATCCTTAAACTGAGTTCCATAAGGATGGTTTTGCATTCTATTTTGAGGATTATATGTAGTATTGTAAGAAGGCCTATTGTTCTGAGGAGCCCTATATTCCTTATACTCTGGTTCTTTTAAATTGCTCCTACTAAACCTTGAGTCATCTCTTCTATTCAACTTACCAGACACTCTTCTATTCATTTCAATGTTCACAACTATCTTATAAGCATCAATAAGAGTTCTAGGGTTTTTATCCATAAGAGCATATCCCATTTTAGAATCAAAGGAATTCAAATAAGTTGCTAGACATACCTCCTCATCCATACTTATCTTCTGAAATAGCTTGTGCATAGCTCTTTGAAATCTTGTATTAAACTCAGTGACCTCTTCATTGTAATTCTTTTTGATATTGCTGAACTCATTCAACAAAAAGCCTTTATTTGTTTTTATCTCCATACTGATCTTTAAATAATTCAACCAACTCATCCATAGAAACAACAGATCCATTAGAAAGGCTCCTAAACCATTCTCTAGCATCTTCCACTAAAGACTGAACAAATAATTTCATTAACAAATCCTCATGAGTGATATTTAAATCATCAACAAAATCAATGAACTTTCTTAAATGTGTTTCACAAGAAATAACATTGTTACCTGCAAACTTTGGGAGCTTTTCTCCTATATCACCCACATATTTAGGG
>MU226504.1:1320067-1349024 GCA_018584345.1 Thuja plicata | reverse complement strand
CAACTATTGCAGCTTCCATTTGTGCCTTTTCTAACATTTTCTCCATGGTTTCTTTTTCAATTCTCAATTTCTCCAAATCAATATCCAACTTGGACATTTTCTCTGTTAAAGGCTTCTAAAACTTAGGCTCTTGATTTCTGTATTCAGTCATTTTGTGCTTACCTTTATCCTTCTGTGAACTAGAAGCCTTACAAGTGAGTGGTATTTCTTGGTCCTTTTGAGACCTCTCTACATCTTTCATATTTTGATGTCTTGAAGGTCTTCTTTTATTTTTATCAACATCCTTATGATCATATTTTTTCTTTCTCATTTCTCTCTCCCTTTTCATTTGTTGAACAAGGGAAAGCTATTTCATGATGAATTTCTCCTCATTTTCTAGCTCATCCGAGGGAGCTTCTTTAGAATCTGAACTAGATGTACTTTTTTCTTCTCTTTCATTAGAAGTAGAAGTGACTGTAGGTGTTTCTAATATCCTTTCTGCAGCTTCTTCATATTCTAAAGTATTTACGTCATGAGAAGGTTGATTGTTGTTCATGTCTTTCCTAGTATTACCCTCCATATCTCTTGGAGGGATTTCATCCATGCTAACTTGGTTTCTCTTCTTCCTCCAAGCCATTTCCATGCTTGAGGATGATGGGATTCCACCATATAAAACCTTCTCAAGATCATTTCTCATCCTTGACCTAGTATTCATTCTAAGGGATATTTACTAAATTTGCACTAATCTCAGAGATTTTCTTTAGACTCGCCACCCAATAATAATTAGGAATGAATGAATACTTATCAAAAGAAAATTTTGACAACTACAACTAGTATGATTTTTAATTACTTAAATTCCCCAGCAGAGTCGCCAATTTGTTAGGTTTTTTTCTTGCAGGGCCTCTAAAGATGCTTGAATGCTTAAATGATTCCATGACTCCCAATGCCTTTGATACTCTAACTCAAGCAAGAGAAAACACTAATTGATGAGGTTTTTTGATAACACTGGGGGTACCTATTAACACCTCCTTCTTTTTTGAGATCCACTGACTCAGGAAGGTCTTACCTATAACTGATTACTGATTTGACAGTATCTTTAGAGTGGATTTTTCTTATGTGTTGAATGCTCTATTTTTATATGGACATATAAATGACAATGTAGATAACTATGACTATTCTGAGGAAAAGCTTGACAATCCAAATCATTATCTTAATGACAACAGATAGCAACATAATAGGGAATTTCATCTTTCTTTCCTTTTATAATTCTTGTGAATCTAGGAGGAATAACCTATTTGATTTACTCTTTAAGAAATCAACAAACTTCAACTGTAATCATTGTGAATACAATTGATTTTACACTTATATTCTAAAAGTAATTGATTTTGAATAGTATTGAATATTTTGGATGATGGTGGATTACCAAACAAGTTCCTAGGCCAGTGCCTATCCTTGGGCCTATATAAATCCACAGAGATATATAAAATAGAATACTGTAAGATGCATTGCAACCTACATGCAACTCAAATAAGATCCGTTGTAAACTATCCTGTCACTTCTACAATATTGTATCAAATCCTCAATCACTATTGTACTCCCTAAAACTACTCATAAAGTTTAATTCCGCCTTAGAAGAAGCTTGCAAATAATCAAATAACTACCTTATAGCCAATATGTTTAATATGCCTTACAAATTAAACATAAAAGAGTATAGACAATAAGTAAAGCAACAACAACAAAATAGAGTAAAGTTGCACTATATTTTCATGTATATATTTCTGCTTTAGTACATAAAAAGCTCAAATAGCTCAAAGACACAGACTAAAATTTAGAAAGTTTGGTTTGCCAATATATTTCATCTCTTGAAAACTATTACAAATTTATCTATTTATAGGTCCTTAACCATCTTGGAATCCTTAAAGTTAGGATGCAACAAGCTTCGGATGGTTTAAGGAACCTAACACTAAAAGTACAAAAAAGACAAGAAATAAGAATGTCAAGTGGTGGGAAGACAAGAACAGTGGATAAAATCTGATCTTCTTTGTCTTCATCTGGATTCTGGCACCTTTGTCTAACAATATTCAGGATAGTATCTAATATTTATACTAAGATCAAGTGACCGCCATTTCAGGCTAACTTACACTTGTCTTTGATAATAACTAACCTCCCTATGCTCAATGGTCAAGCACCAAGTGTTCCTTTTTACTCCTCATCCAGAATCTCCTCCTCTATCTCCACAAGCTTCTTCTTCTTTGGCCTGGTCATCAAATCCCAAGTTTTCACCTCATCCTCTCTTCTTTCTGGGTAATATTAATCTTGGTGGACATGGTACTATATAAACCAAATTCTTGCATAAATGAATTCCTATTCAGAATCAACAATGCAGTACCATCATTCTTTTTAATTGTCCTAGACAAAGGGTCATAATGGTTTGCTAGTCCTAGAAGCAATTCTACATCTACATAGACATCAGGAACAATTAACCTAGCCAAACCACTAGTCCAAGGGTTTGATATTGGGATGGCCTTATCAGAATTATTATAAAAATAGTTATGGAGAGAAAAACCTAGGGTATGGGCATCTCTGATTTCATAGTATTCATCTGCCAATATGTTAGCATTTTCCCTCTTATTATGTGTAAACCCAGGCAACAACTTCAAAGGTTCATCAGAGAAATTCCTTTTACCCTTGGCATCATCATCTACTTCATTGCTCTTCCCACTAGTGGAAGCCACACTAACTTCTCTACTCATCTTGCTCTATTTTCACCTCTCTTTCACTGATATTGAAACAAATCTTCTCTCAGGACTCCTTACTCTTCTCTATGCACTGAAGACAATTTCAAGATTCTTGAAAACTGGAGAATCACCCTAAAATTGATCAATTCCTACTTTTTGGACACAGAAAACCTAGCAAATTCTCTGCTCTAAAATTATGGATGTATGATGAATGAAAATAAACCTGTGATCATCCCTTTATGGTAACTTTTCAAATTACTTAGCTCATCATTGAAGAGACAATCAATTTTGCCTTCAATTTTACATGCTATGGTATTAATTGAAATCCTATCCATAGCTCATGAATGTGACAGGAAATCAAATTCATATGAGTGCGTTTTCAAAAAAAGCCTTATAAAATTTGAACAAAATGACATGTCTTCAAATGATTGGTTCCTTACCAGACATCTTAGCTACCTTTTCACACAGTAATTAATCTCTTGTATCTTCATTGGTCGATGAATCTCTATGTTTTCATGTCAGCAACTGTCGCCTTTTATCACTTTTCATATTTGGTGACCAAGTGACTATGTATTATCTCTTTGTCACTAATCAAAAATCTTAACTCTCAATTCTTTTGGAGATCTAGCGACTACATGATTTCCTTCACCTTAGCTTAACCATGATTAACTTCTGGAAATCACACGACCAAATGAATCCAAGTCACTAGTAGTATTGGAAAACTCAAAGTTTATTCACAGACCCCACGACCAAGGTTACTTTTCATCTTTTAAACTCTTATCGCTAAGTCTCTAAATGTTCTTTTCACTTTACGAGACCTCGCAACTACCCTTGGTCGCCCAATCACTAATTAAAACTTCTCTTTAATATTTCCTTTCGAGACTTTGTGACATAGCCCATGAAACCTTATCTTTTAATTTTAATTTGGAGACTATGTGACTAAAGCTAATCTCATTGTCGTGAGAACATTTTACTCTTATGCAAAATTGATAGAGACTCAGCGACCACCATTGATCTTATCTTATTCTATGTCTGACAGCTTTGCTAAGTCCCTGAGTATATTTTGAAAACCCTAAATCATTTGGAGACCACGCAAAAATATTAAAATACATAGCTTTACATCCTTTAGTCTCTTAATCACCAAATGACATTTTCCTTTTGGGAGACCACGCAGCTAATACACTTTATTCTATTCATTGTGGACACATGTGTCATCTTAATTGTTTGTCTCCAAATCGTTGAAAAGACATTAACTTACCATGTTTAACCAGCGACTACCCGACCACCATATACTTCAATCAACTTGCAGTTTGTCACTAGGTCTCAGAACCTTTTACTGAACTGACCTTTTAATTGGAGACTTGGTGACAGAAGCATTTAAAATTATCACTAACTGTGGTTTGATCTGGAGACCCCGCGACTAAAGCAATTTCTAAGTCTCATGCTAATTTTCTAACTATAGGATATATCACACGACACCGTGACTTAACCACTTATCTCCATATTGCCAGATCATATTTTCTTCATTGGGAGACTTCACGACTGAAGGACCTCACTAAGTCTCATAACTTACAAAGAATATTCTTTTTCCTCTCGAGACATCCTGACAACAATCAATCGCCAAGTCTCATGATAAAATGGAATATGCTTTTAGGATTAAGAGAATAGGTGACCATTAGAAGGCACATGACCTTTATAACTTAAGTCTTTCAAAAAGGTAATGCAAAAATAGAAAATCGATTGACATTTTAGGGATTTTTTGCATTTTCACTTAGAAGACAGCTCAGGGTTTTGGTTTTTTCACTATTCATGTAGATTCTATCCTAAGAACACAAAATTTCCATAGGGATAATTCAAATTGGGACAAATTTTCTGATTTTGGATAAAAATTGGCATGATGACAACAAAATTTTAGGGCAAACTAACAAAACCAAGAATACAACCAACATGCCATTCTTGTAATACACTCACATAGTTAGCTGATAGTTTTGTTCCTGCTAATAGAGAATACACAGAATTCTATGATGCCAAGCTTAGAGACATGGAACAGACTTTGAAAATCAAAGACATAGGCATGGGGGTATCAAATAGAACATGTGCTATCATTAGCAGCTCTACCTCCATCTCCTCGTTCTTATAGGAGACCTTCTAAGAACAATAGATCTTCTACTAACCCTCCTAAAATAGTTTATGATGGTGCCTTTGTACGGGTTTCAACACCATTAGAAGATGAAGATGAGGAAAGATCTATTAAAGCTTGGCTTTACAAAGGAAAGGACATATCTAAACATACTACCCCAGCTCGTGAACTATATCCCAATAGTGAAGGTCTTAAAATCATGAAACACTTTGGATACAAAGGGAGTGGTCCAATAGGGATGAATGGTAATGGGCTAGTTGAACCTATTAAAGCTATAGGTCAAAGAACAAAAGATACAACTGGTTTAGGCTTCAAGAAGATCCCATTCCATCTAGGGATTAACAAATTTGTGCCAAAACTAGATCCTCCACCAGAACCTAAAGGCATAGCTACAGTTGACACCACAGAGGATAGCTCTAACAAGGATTGCTTTCCTTATCCTATTCCTCCAGATCTGGAAACACTCTTTGCTGAGCCAGATGACATCATAATCATGACAGTATAGCCAAGGCTAGTAGTGACTCCAATGGTGCTATTCCATTCACTTCTCTAACATATGAACAATGGAAAGTGTCACAAGACCCTGGTTTCTAGGGTGAACGATACATACCATCATAGTTTCAAGAGCAATTTGTGCAAGAACAGGCTGGTGTCACAAGAACTCTCAAAACTTCATGGTGCAAACATGCCAGTCAGAGTTCAGACATAGATTCCCATGAAAATGAGTTCGACGGTCTTTTAGAAGGATCCTTTGACAAGAATGTTGATACTACACATACATCTAAAAACCTTCTCAACATAGGTGAAGGGTCTAGTGTAAGGTCTAATGAGTCTGATTCCATAGATATTAATGTGTCTTCTACTACGGTCACTAGGAGTCAAAGGGATTCAAATACACCTTTGGATGAGATTGCTCTAGGTCTCAGCTTACTAGTCCACGCTTTTAATGATTATACCGTGAATGCACTTGAACCTGTCACTTCTCTCTCTCTCCAACATCCTGAGCTAATAGACTAGAATTCCCCTTCCTCATCGAACAAAGTCCTCACATTCCAGATTGACTATGCTCTAGCTTATTATCTCCACGCTGTTGAACCTATAACGTCCTCCACTAGCGAAGATAGTGTCAGCATGACTAAAAGTGATATCAAGTATCTTAGTCATAAAATCAAAAAGAAAAAAAATAGGTGCTCTGACGGTGAAAACCACATTGTGGCAGTGTTAGAGATAAAAAAGGTAAAAAGAATAGACATATCTGAAGGTGAAAAACTCTCTAAGGTGCTTGAGGATGAGATACTTGATGCGCTTCCACGTCATTTCCAAGAACGATCATCGGTGCTAATTGAGCTGACTCAACTAGTAAATTTTGGTACAAAAGAACATCCACACATTATTCATGTGGCTAAATCATTATCTGCAAAAGAACTCAAAGAATTCAGATATTTCTTTAAAGAGAAAAAGATAAAATTTGCATGGACATATTCTGACATGCCTAGTGTAGATCTTGATCTTATCATGCATCACCTATCAATAGCTCTTAGAGTAAAACCATTCAAGAAAAAACTCATAAAAATGCATCCACATGTGGCCCTACTTGTCAAAACATAATTAGAGAAACTCCTAAAAGGTGGGTTCATCAGAGAAATTGACTATGTAGAATGGATCTCCTACATAGTTCCAGTGTCGAACCATGAAAAATCTATCAGAGTTTGCATAGACTTCAAGGACTTAAACAAGGCATGTCCAAAAGATGATTTCCCACTACCCAACATTGATATGATTGCGGATATGACAATAGGGTACAAAATGTACTCCCTAATGGATGGTTTCTCTGGCTACAACCAAATCAAAATTATGCCAGAGGACCAACAAAAGACTACTTTCACTTGTGCATGGGGCACTTTTTGCTGGAATGTTATGCCTTTTGGTGTCAAAAATGCTGGAGCCACTTATCAGAGAGCAGTCACTACTATATTTCATGATATAATGCACAAAACAATAGAGGATTATGTTGATGACACCCTTGCTAAAAGCATGGATAGGAAGGCACATCTTACTAATCTAGGCCCTATATTGGATCATATGGAAAATTTCAGACTACGTCTCAATCCTAAGAATTGTGCATTTGGAGTAACTTCTGGAAAATTGCTTGGTTATATCATCTCCACAAAAGGTATCGAGGTGGATCCTGAAAAGGTGCAAGCTATCATAGAAATGCCTCCACCTCACAATATCAGGCAAATGAGAGGTCTTCAAGGTCAGCTTCATTCTATCTGGTGCTTCATCTCACAGCTAGCTGACAAGTCACAGCCATTTACCAAAACTCTACATAAAAGTGTGACCTATGGATGGAATAAAGAATGTGAACAAGGTCTTCAATAAATTAAACAATATCTAGCTAATCCATCTATATTAATGCCTCCTATTCATGGGAAGCCATTAATCTTATACATCTCAGCTAAAGAAACATCTCTGGGTGCTCTATTGGCCCAAGAAGATCAAAACAATAAAAAAAGAGCAATCTATTACATCAGCAGAACGTTGGTCTCCTATGAAATGAATTATTTTGTCATTGAGAAAGCTTGCTTGGTGGTGGTGTTAACTTCCTAGAAGTTACAACATTACATGCTTTCTCACACTACAAGGCTCATTGTGAAAATTGATCTGTTAAAGTACTTACTCAAAAAAGCTTCCCTCATGGGTAGATTAGCTAAGTGGGTCATGATACTCAGTGAATTTGACATTGAGTATGTGGAAAGAAAAGTTATCAAAGGGAAAGAAATTGCAGATCAGTTGGCTGAGGCACCTATTGCAGACTATCAACCATTAAGGATCGAGTTCCCAAATGAGTCCATCATGCTTCTCACACATCAGGCATGGACCATGTTCTTTGATGGATCATTCACCCAACAAGGGTCAGGTGCCAGAATCTTGTTCATTAGACCTCAATGGTATTCATTACCAAAGGCTTACAAAATGTTGTTTCCTTGTACAAATAACACTGTTGAGTATGAAGCCTTGATTAATGGATTAAAGATCGATATTGAATGGCATGTCGATGAGCTAAAGGTCTTTGGAGATTCACAGTTGGTTATCAATCAGGTGAAGGATATCTACCAAAAAAAAGATGAAAAACTGGTGCCTTATAAAAAGATGGTTGATGATCTCAAGAAATACTTTGCACACATTACTTTCCAACAAATTCCAAGGGCAGATAATAAAGCAGCTGATTCCATGGCTACTTTGGCTTCCATGTTACAAATACCAGAAAATGACTTCCGACATGAATTCCTAGTGGAGACATTATGCTACCCTGCTTATAATTCCCCTGAGTCCCGGATGATCTGTTTAGTCATTGGACATGAATCATCCCGCTACCACCATATTTATTCCTACCTTCATGACTAGATCATTCTGAACACTTACACCCGAAATGAGAAACATCACTTAATCTGCAGTGCTTCACAGTTTGTCATCATAGCTAATGACTTATATAGGCAAGGTCTAGATGGTACCCTCCTTAGATGTTTAGAACCTTATGAGTCCAAGTGTGCGTTAGTAGAGGTGCATGAAGGCATCTATGGGTCTCACTCAAACGACCTGACACTGGCTTGCAAACTTATTAGAGCTGGTTACTATTGGCCGGATATGGAGAAAGAAGCTATACAATTTGCTAAATCTTGAAAACAGTGCCAACTTCATGGAAATCTGATCCACGCTCCTACCAAGGAGCTCATCCCTTTCATCAGCTTTTGGCCATTTCAGTAGTGGGCCTTTGACTTGGTGGGTCAGATACATCCATCTTCTTCAAGGGGACATAAATACATCATTACTGCTACAGACTATTTTACCAAGTGGGTTGAGGTAGTGCCCCTCATTGTAATTGATGGCAAGTATGTGGCCATGTTTATCCAGAACTACATCATCTCCAGATATGGTGTACCCTCATCAATAATCACTGACAATGGGGAGAAATTCAAGAACAAGGATCTAAAAGAATTATGTGCTAAGTTCAAAATTATTCAGCACTGGTCTTCTATCAGTTATCCCCAGGGTAATGGACAGATGGAAGCTTCAATAAGACTATTCTCAAGGTCTTACACCGTATAGTACACAAATCTAGATGAGACTAGCATCTCCAGATTAATCCAGCTTTATGGGCTTACCACACCAGTATAAAGACACCAACAAGGGCCACGCCCTTTGCTCTAGTTTATGGTGCAGATGTAGTGCTTCCTATTGAGGTTGAGATTCCTACCTTGCGAGTCTCTCTAAAGGGCCTCATTACTGATGATGATATCAGAATATCTCGGCTTCAAGAGCTAGAACTACTGGATGAATGTCAAAAAGTGGAATTCGATCATCTCCAAGCATATTAGAAGAGAATATCTAAAAGCTACAACAAGAAGGTTAGACCAAGGGAATTCCAAATGGGTGATCTTGTCCTGAGAGAGATCCCCAAGAATCAACAGCAGCGGGTCTAGAAAGGAAAATTTGAACCAAACTGGCTTGGTCTGTATGTTATCACTGTAGTATTTGGGTCTGGTGCTTACTAGCTCTCTACCACAGAGGGTGAACAGCTCAAAGAAGCTATCAATGTTCTTCATCTGAAGAAGTTCTACAGTTGAGATGTCTTCTGAATGCTCATGTACATACTCTATTCTAAGAAAATCCTAAAAATTACAAAATGTCTTGAAAAAATGATCATCTTAGTGAAAACCTGGCAAACAGGTGCTTTGATGTATTTATTATCCTGGTGAAAACCTGGTAAACAGGCGCCTTGATAATAACAAAAAAATGAAAAAATGAAAAAATACAAACAAAAATTTTAAAAAAAATGAAAAAATGAAAAAATACAAAAAAAATCAAAAAATACAAAAAATGAAAAAAATGAAAAAATACAAAAAATGAAAAAAATGAAAAATACAAAAAAAGAAAAAAAGAGAAAAATATGCCAATGATGAAAACCTGGTAAACATGCGTCATGGTAGCAAAAATAGAATTTCTGCCAAGATGGTGAAAACCTAGTAAACAGGCACCTCTTGTTCCGTAATACTCTATCTATCGTGGCATCCCATGGTTGTCTTGTAGTTTTCTCTCCCGCTTTCCTGCTTTAGTTTGCTTTCCTGCTTTAGTTTTCTCGCTCATGCATTCGCTCTCAATTATTTTTGATATTTTTCTCGACTTCACATGGATTGAAATCGGTCACACTCGGGGGCATCTTCCTAGTCTAGGGGAAATTTTCCTATCTTTTGGAGTCTCTCTCCTCTTCGCATCAGTCACTAGTGGTTCTCACTAAGTCTACCTGTTCATGCCTAGATCTCACACTGATCTTTATACTTGAGAATCTTTCTCATTTCAGTCACCAGTGATTCTCACTGCATCTACCTACTTTCATTGTACTACTGAGATTTCTCACATCAACTCACTATTTGCATATTTGACATCAATTTGTTCAGTACTTGGGGGCATGGCTCCCCACTTTGATCACATCTTCATTTTACACTCAAGTCATTAATCTTGTGAGTTCTAAAGGACAACTATCTACTGGCACAAACTGTTGTTTCTCAACACCCCAATCAAATAGTGTTTTTCAACACTATCTTTGGACACATCTATGTTTTTCAACACACATTGGACATCACAACGTAAACATCTCTCGATAGAAATCAAACACAATGCACTCACAAGCACAACGGTGTTTTTCAACACCCTAAAACACATGCACATTCGTAAACTTTGAAACATGCTGAGGTATGATTGAATCTTTCTTTGTATGTTATCTGTTCTCATGAATTTCATTGATATTTTCTTTGTCTACTGCTTGTGGGTGTGGTTTCAATGATGCGACAGCGTCAAATAAACAAGGTGTATGTGATAAGAGCTTCTACATTAAGGTGGAAATGCCTCACATCCCTCAATCTTGTTTATTTGTACGCCAAGGGGAGGTTGGAACTATCTCCTTGACTGTTATTACTCTATTCGTTTACTTGTATGCTCTTACTATATCAAACTGGAAACAATGTTCAGGTCATCTTGGATTTTGTGCCCTGATGCTTACGTTTGTTTCCTACATTTTATCTAATGAAAGTCATATTCATATCCTTATGGTTGCATTGGCGCCAGTAAGGATTGTATCAACTCCGATGTTCCAAAACTCAATGATGATAATTATGCGATGAGTCCAACAACCAAGTCCTGGGGTTGCATTTAGCTTAGGCTTGCATTCACATTTCAAGCTTGCATATCGATAGTTTTGGTGCTCTCTTCATTGTCTTCTCATTCTTTGAAGGTTCTCATCTTTTGTCCTGGATTCCTCTTGACTGCACAAGTGTCCGAACCGTGCTCTCAATCTTTATTCATATTCTTTTGGTTAGTACCTGTCATATATTGCGATATCCTGCATGAGATGATTAGTACCATTGCATTCATTACATTACATTCATTTCCACAAAAGTGCATTTCCATACATTCGTTTGCATTTACATGTCCATAAACATGTGCATCCATTATAAGCATAGATCAAATCATACATACCATTTATCCATGTAACATCTATCATTACATACATCAATAAAACATGTGCATAAACATTTGCATATTCGTCTATGGCATACATTTATAATCCATACATCTAATCATATAGGAAACATCTCACAAGACATACAAGTTTAAAGCAATATATAAACAAGTATAATGATGCTAAAATCGAGCTCATATATATCAATCGATCAAGTGTAAAATGGTGCTACTCGAGCACAGTATATCAAAATGGTGGTACAATATATATCAAACATCTCATCTAACCACTGCCACCTGGAGGAGGTGGAGGAGGTGGCATGGCCTGTTGCTGAGGAGGTGCCTGTGGTGCTACCTGCAGAGTGACCCGTGCTCCAACATACTCTAAAAATGGTAGAACCTGGTCTGCTACCTCAGGAACTCTGATCATGTATGCAGCATAATAATAGGCTAACTAAGCAGCCTCATATCTCACCTCTGCATGTGCTCTGGCTAGTGCCTCTTGTAGTCCCTGGATCTCTCGATCCCGCTCGGCCACCCAAGTCTCTTGGATGACCACCTATGTACAGTAGTCATCTCGCTCCCTTTGTACTTGCCTCACTCTCTCTCGGCTCTTCCTAAGAGCCTCCTTTAACTGTGCCATCTATCCTCCTACCTGTGGATCGGCCATATCAGTATCCTCCCCCTGCTTGGAGCTATCAACTATCCTCTGCCCAGTGGACCTATCCTGAGTTTCACTACTCCCTGCACTTGCATCTACTCCCATATGTCTAGGAGGAAGGGGACTTTGCCAGGTCCTCAGCCATAGTACTCTCTACTATGGTGGTACCTGCTATTGTGGTACCTATTGTTGCAGTGGTGGTTGTACTACCTACTATACCTATTGGCCCATGCCAACAGGATCTATGAATCTTAGGAATGGGTGAGCCAAGATGTGATCTATGTATGTAGGTGTCATCCCTGCATTTGTCACCCCTGCTAAATAGTCCTACCTAGCTGGTGGTACCCATGCATCTATCATACTCCTACCCCAGTCTAGCTGCCACTACCAACCCTTCTTCATATCATCAATGAATCAGACATATGTGCAATACTCCTGATAGATGTCATGTGGTCTCCCAAACTGTCGTAGGACCCTTGTCAGCATGAATTGCTCAATGACGCTGATGGTGCACCTGATCAAAGGACGTGAGTAGAACATATGTGATAGCTCATGTCATGTGTCATCCCAAACCTCTATGGCTATCCATGGCCTCCATATAACTGCTGCCATATCGTCCAACTGTGCCTGCCACTAATCTGTCTTACCTAGCACTAGCTAAGTCATCAGACCTGCATACCTGTAAATGTATGGCTCTAGAGGCTATCGAGTATCATCAAAAATCAATTGACATACGGGAAGGTGCTCCCAAGCCCAAATCTATAGAACCACAACTCCTACCACCATGGTTTGTGTGCTCTGATACACAATCTCGTGCATCTCATGGTACATCTCTGCAAGTATGCACTTGCCCCATTCGAATCTCACTCTTGGCATGGCTAACATCTGCTGCAGCATGACTCCCTAGCTACACTTCAATCCATGCTGACCCGATCCAGCACCAGGTAGCAACTCAAGAACATCGCCAAGATGACTGCCAATGTGTACTTTGCACCATACCTGCTCATCAGATCATCCCAAGAGATAGATCGACCAATCACTAGATCATCCTGGAAGATCGCTCTCAATGCAAGTGTGCCTTCCCTCGGTTGGGTATCGTACTCCATGTGAGCCTCGTGGAATGGTACTCTCAAGATCCTATATATATCCTCAGGGGTGACAGTCATCTCCCCCTACGGAAAATGGAAAGTGTTCATCTCCAAATGGAAATGCTCGATAAGTGCACCCAATAGACTGTGATTTACCCAAATCTTAGGTACATCACAAAGATATGATAGTCCTAGCCCATTGAGATGGGTAGCCTTAGCATCAGTCAATCTCCGCACAAGCTCACCTATGACAGGATGGTGAGACCGGAATGCAATATCGGGGAAGTCAACCTACAAAGAAAGCGATGACATTTGATCAATATCTCAACATGATGATTTTTTAAAGCAATGACAACAAATGCAACTATGGATCTATCCTAAACAGAGTTCTAAGACATTCTAATTTGCTGATTCTGCGACATACTGGACGACAAATTTCTGGACTGCAAGTAGTTCCCATGCAAGGAAACTCTTTTCCTGCGTGAGATTTCTATTTCATGCGAGACAAGATCTCTCTTCACATGAGATTTCATCACTGGCAATGAAATCTCACGTGGCATCGTGATGCACCTCATGCACGCTCGCAGAGGGAACCCATGCAAGGAAACACTAACCTGTGTGAGGAAACCAATTTCTCGTGCAAGGGGCAATCTTGGCAGCGTGAGGAAACTATTATCTCGCATGAGACTTGACCTAATTGGATGTAAAAGCTTTAAAAGCATGCTAAAAGATCTATAAATTGATAAATATTTAAAATGCAAGATGGTTTTTTGATTACTTACAGGTGCGTCATACTCTAGTGGCCGACTGTGTCATTGGGAGTGCTTGAATTGATGTGTATGCTTAGGATTGCTATCAATATCAGTTTGGGCCCTCGCCATCTCTAAAGTCAAAAGTGAATAATGATTTGAAAATGACCCCTCCAGGCCTTATATAGCTTTTGACCTAATTTTCAAAAGTGCTCCATTTTCTGTGAAAATTGCACCCTTGGCTAAATCGACCGTTCTAAATTCATTTTCGTGATCAAAATCAAAATCTGACACTCCTAAGTAGCTCAAAATTGCATTTTAAAATTTTGGGACCGACATGCTCCAATGCTTTTGCAGTCAACTTTCTAACATCACTTTCTTGTCAGAATCATCTCTCATCATCATTTTCTCGGCTTCTACAATCTTTTCATCAAAAGTCAACTCTATTCAATTCTAGTCAAACTTGGTCAACTATGGTCAAACCTAGTCAACAGGACCTCCTCATCGCTCTAAATCAATTCTGCCTTGTCTTGATCTATCTCTGAATTCCTTTGGATCTTCGATCTTACTTCTATCTGCACTCTTTTGCTATCAATCATCTTTTTGTTGTGTCATCTTTTGATTTCACTCTCGAGGGGGCAGGATGGTTGCATCATTGAATCCTTTCGCATCATTCTTGAATCAGTCTAATCTAAATCAAAAGACCCCATTGCTAGGGGCATCTCATCACTTGGGGCATATTCAGTGTTTCGTACCTTATGGTCAAAATTGGATATTCCATGATCTTGAATCTCTAGGGGCATCTTGATGCTATCATCTATCTTTCTAGGTATCTGAGCAATCTAACTCAGATCCTCAAGGATCAAGCTTTGTTCTGGAGATGATTCTTGAAATCCCATTGGGTATTGGGGCAATCCAACCCTAATTCCTGAAAGTCATGCTTCATTTTGAAGACGGCTCTCAAAATCTCTTTTAGACCATTATTTGGACAACCTAACTTAGATCTTGGAGGGCTAACCTTCGTATTGGGGCAATGTAACCCTAATTCTAGAGATATTCCTAAATCTTCATTAGCTATTAGTGGACATTGGGGCAATCTAACCTTGATTTCAATCTTCTCACAATTTTTATTTGGACCGTTGTCTTCACAATCTAACTTAGACTTTGGAAAATCATGCTTCGTTCTGAAGATGGTTCTGCTTCTCAATTTGATCGGTGTCTTGGCAACCTAAACTAGACTCCCAAAATCTTCATCTGTCAAATCAGACTATTCTTTGAATCAACGCACTTCTTGCACATCAATTCAAAGAGGGGAAAAATATAACACCCCAAAATTGGCACCTTACAATCCTAATCAATTTTGGTGCATTTTCTCATCATCAAAGTCCTATTGTACTAGGCAAGTTCTCCTTCCTAATTGTCTTTAATTGACTTAGTCTCAAATTCACAAAACCTAAATTTGCATAAATCTTACACCATATTTAATTCCTAAATTTTCAAAGATTTATTAGCTAAAAATCCCTATGATTAATTAATTTAATTCTAAAGTCCTAAGTGCTTTTAATTTAAATTAATCCCACCCCCTTTAGCTAATACACATCAAGAGAATTAAATATTATTTGGTTATTTGAATGGATTATCCTCACTTGAATTTAATAATTCAAACAATAAGAAAAGCCACCAATGTGGCAATAATTCATTTACTTAATTAAATAATTCCTTCATATTTGTCTCACCTTCCTCCATGGAGATGAAGAGTCATCCGTTTCTTCCCAAGTAACTCTTCATCCTCTCTTCAGGCCTTTCTATATTATGGACCTTCTTTCCTTCATTTGAGGAGAGCAATTTTAGAGTACGAAAACTATAGCAAATTATTGTCTCAATTCTCTCAAATTTCCAAGCTTTTATTGTATATTTAGTGTAATTTCATTTAGCTTAATGGCATTTTTCATCTCAATTTAGTTTGTTTACTTATCAAGTAGCTTAATTATGTTAGATTTTTCAAGTTTCTTAGCTTAAAATTTGCATCTTCATTCCTAGATTACAATTGCATCTCTCATATAGAATAAGTATCATTTCAGTTTTCAAAGCTTTCAAATCCTTTTTTTTAGCAATGGTCTATGGCTGTTGGCTCTTGTTATGAGATTAATTAAACACCCCAACTAAATAGGAGGCAACAGGTTGATTCAATCGATATTGTAGAATGAACAATTCATGTTCATCTTCGTGATTCAAGGATTGAGCAATGACTATGTTGTGTTGTGGCTGATTTAGAGGTCAACATTCATACACATATAATGAAAAGAACCCAAAGAACATCTACTTAGAGAAATCACTCACTCCAGAGGAGCTAGAACAATTCATCAGCTTCTTCAAGGAAAGGAAGGTCAATTTTTCATGGTCTTACTCAGACATGCAAGGCTTAGATCCAGAGCTTCTATTACATCATCTGTCATTGTTACCCAATGCCAAAATTGTCAAACATAAGTTGAGAAACATGCATCCCCATGGTTCATTACTAGTCAAAGAAGAATTGAAGAAGCTCCTAGATGCTAAATTCATAAGATTGATCCCATACGTAAACTGGATATTTAATCTGGTACCAGTAACTAAGCATTATGGACAGATACGCATTTGTACATATTTTAGAGATCTAAATAATTTTTTTCCCAAGGATGGCTTTCTATTACCAAACATTGACATGATAGTAGATCTCACAGCAGGACATCAGATTCTATAACTCATGGATGGATTTTCAGGATATAATCAAATAAAGATCATACCAAGAACCAACACAAAATGGCTTTCACATGTGCACGGGGCACCTACTGTGGGAACATCATGCCATTTGGTATAAAAAATGTGGGAGAAACATATCAAAGGGTCATGACAACCATCTTCCATGATCTCATCCACAAGACAATGGAGGACTATGTCGATGACATACTTTCCAATTCAATGCTTAGAAAATATCATTTACAAGTATTAGGACCCATATTTGAAAGAATGCAAGAATACAAGTCTGCTTAAATCCAAAAAAGTGTGCATTCAGGGTCACTGCTAGGAAGCTCTTGGGATTCATCGTGTCACACTGAGGCATAGAGGTAGACACGGAGAAAGTTGATACAATACTGGACATGTCACCATTGACTAACCTAATGCAACTAAGGGGGTTATAGGGCAGGCTCCAATCTATCAGGCGCTTCATAGCCCAGTTGGCAGATAAGTGACATCCATTCCAGTATCTACTACACAAGGACATAACATTTATATGGACATAACAATGCAAGGAAGTGTTCTAAATATTCAAGGACTATCTACTCAAGTCTCCAATATTGGTGTCACCCGTCCAAGGTAGGCCATTACTTCTATACATCTCAGCAACTAAATCAGCTTTAGGTGTACTCTTAGCACAACATGATGACACAGGAAAGGAGAGAGTTGTCTACTATCTCATCAGAACATTGGTAGTCTATGAGCTCAACTATTCGCTAATTGGGAAAAAATGCCTATCAGTAGTCTTTGCTTCCTAGAAGCTGAGACACTACATTTTGAGCGATCAAACCAAGTTGATAGCCCACATTGATCCCCTCAAATATCTACTAAGCAAAGCAGCACTCACCAGACAACTAGCAAAGTGGGTGATGATCCTAAGCAAATTTGACATAGAATACATAGACAAAAAATCCATCAAAGGTCAAGTTATTGCAGATCAACTAGCAGAGTCACCTATTCAGGATCATCAGCCTATCATATTTGACTTTCCAGATGAGTCTATTCTTACACTCCAATTGGAAATAGAGGTATGGAAACTATACTTTGATGGATCATGCACAAACCATGGTGGAGGAGAAGGAATAGTACTCATCACTCCAAACAATGATTCAATTCCCAAATCTTTCAGACTCAACTTTCCATGCACAAACAACATCGCTAAGTATGAAGCTTTAGTTATCAGAGTAAAGACAAAAATAAAATGGACAATCAAGAACCTTAAAGTCTATGAAGATTCACAGTTGGTCATTATCCAAATTAACAATTACTATATGAAAAAAGAAGAGAATATAATACCATACAGGGAGAAGATGGACAGATTGAGCACTAAGTTCCATTTCATCACCTTTGAGAAAGTACCAAGAGCTTAAAACAATGGTGTAGATGTGATGGATACCATAGCATCCTTGATCGATATGCCAGGAAACAAAACCAAATTCTAGTTTTTTGTGGAGAAACTCAAGATTCCATCACATCAAGCACCAATCACAGAATCAACATATGTACTTTTTGGTCCTAAAACCCCATGGTACCATGACGTGCATAATTACCTCCAAAATAGTGTCTTACCTCTTGACTTATCTAGGAACAAAAATATGTCCCTCATCCACCAAGCCTCTAGGTACACCATTCTTGCAACTACTCTATATAGAATAAGTCTAGATGAAACTCTATTATGATGTCTCACTTTCATGGAATCCCAGAGAGTTTTGTATGAGGTACATGAAGGAATTTGTGGAACCAACACAGGTGGCAATATCTTAGCAAAAAAGATCATCTGCATGGGATACTACTATCCCATAGTAGAGATAGATGCAAACAAGTATGTACAAAGGTGTAGGCAATTCTAGATTCATGGAAACCTCATCCATGCACCAACCCAAGAACTCACTCCTATCACTTCACCATCGCCATTTTCTATGTGGGGATTTGACCTGGTGGGAAATATTACACCATCCTCATCTAATGGCCATAAGTACATCATAACAGCAATAGATTACTTCACTAAATGGGTGGAAGCAATTCATCTCACCTACATAACTGGAAAGCAGATCTCAATGTTCATACTCAAAAACATCATCTATCGGTATGGAATTCCACAAACCATCCTAACAGATCATGGTATACCTTTCCAAAACAAATATGTTTAAGATATATGTGAACAATTCCAAATCAAACAAGGTTTCTCTTCATTCTATTATCCTCAAGGAAATGGTTAAGCTAAAGTGACAAACAAAACCATATTGAAAATCTTGAAGAAAATAGTTAATGAATCAAGGCGAGACTGGAATTTATAGCTTAGTCCCGCATTATGGGCATACAAAATTAGCATGAGAATACCTATAGGAGCCACTCCTTTCTCACTAGTATATGGATTAGAGGTAGTCCTACCCCTCAAAGTGGAAATCCCATCCCTAAGAATATCATTGAATAATCTCATTTTAGATGAAGACTATAGAGTAGCAAAGCTCAGTAAACTAGAACTATTAGATGAAAGAAGACAAAATGCATTCAACCACTTATAAGGATATCAAAATTGCCTTAGAAGGAATTATCGCAAGAAGGTGAGGCCACAAACCATTGAAGTAGTGGACCTCGTCCTAATGGAGAACCAAAACAAACAAGTAGAGAGAGTAAAACTAGGAAAGTTTGAGCCTAACTGGCTAGGACCATATGTCATTGTAAAATCTACCTAGAGTGGGGCATACAAACTAGAAACACGAGAAGGAGATCAGCTCCCTGGATACATAAACATCATGCACCTTAAGAGGTTCTATGCTTGAGATCTCAATGGTTAAGGCAACTATCTACATATCTAGAAAATACCAAAAAAATCAAAAAATACAAAAGGTTACCTTGGTGAAAACCTAGCAAACAGGCGCCTTGGAAACAACAAAAAAAATAAAAAAAAAAGTAAAAATAAATAGAATTGCTCTCTCAGTGAAAACCTGGCAAACAAGCGCCAAGTTTTCAAATCTAGCTTCACCATTAATGAACAAAAAGATCAAAGCTTGAGAAAACTTCACATGCAAGACTGACTACACAAGCTATTTCCAGAAGCACAATCCCCTCTAAGCACCAACATTTATCCATGGTTAGCACTTGTCCACCAGAGTAGGGGGCAGTTCTCAAAGACCTGAAAAAAATCCCAAAAAATCAAAAACTCATCCAAAAATCCTAAAAAGATCAAAATGTCCTAAAAAAAACTAGTCTTCGTTAAAAACAATCTAAAAATTGCAAAAAATCCCAAGAAATAAAACCAACTCGGTTATCAACAAAGCAAAGGACTCCAAGCCAAGTCAATCAATGTCAAAACCATGAGCTTTGCGAATCAACACTAGGCCCATATGACATAGCTTTCTCAACTATCTAATCTATTAGCAAGTAAACTGGCAACCAAGCCAATCAATCAATGTCAAAACCATGAGCTTTACGAATCAGCATTGGGCCCATCTAACACAGCTTGATCAGCTATCCAAAATGATCAAAATCAATCAACCAATCAATCAAATCAATTTTCTTACACAGTGATGGATACGCTCAAAACCAAACAGATCATTCTTATATGAGTCATCTATTACTGAAGCCAAACATAATCAAGCATCAGAGAATCAACCTAATCAAGAGAATCAAGCTGAATTGAGGAACAAACAATTGTTGACTAGGTCAGTCAGTCAGTCAGATGTCAGTCTATATTTCACGGTTATGATCTTACGCTACTTCAGGATCCACCAAGTGAGGAGAGTAGCTATGATGGATCATGAATTATTTTATTTGATTGTTGTTTGTGGAATGTTTCACTTTGATTCTGGGGCCATGATGATTTAGATTAAATGTGGTAGGTGTTGTCACTTATCTAGAAGCCACGCAGTTCCACGATCTGAGCTTAACCCTAGGAAATAATTGGACATTCCTTCTCTGTTATCTTCTTTTTTGTTACCAATAGAATTGTAGCAGTATCCAGATGGTCCCAGATCTGGGTGCATTGGATTTCTATCTTGGTTTTCATTTCTTTCTTTTCAAAATCAAGAGTTCATAGCGGTATCCAAATGGTTTGAGATCTAGGTGCATTGGAATTCTATCTTGGTTTAAATTTTCTTTTTTGAAATGATCATAGGGAAAAGCGGTATCTAGATGGTCAATATTTGGGTTCTTTTGGCTCTCTTTCTTTTCAAAAGAAAGGGAACATAGTTGTATCTGGATGGTCAATATCTGGGTGCTCTTAGTTCTCTATCTATTCAATATCTCTACTCCTTCTAGTTATCAAGAGGTCATAGCAGTATCCAGATGTGCAATATATGGGTGCATTGGATACTCTTTGGATTTTGAGAAAAAAAAAGATGCAATGATGAACAAAATTGGAAATGTGACAGCGACTTGGGTTGCCATCCTTTCTATCAATTATATCTATCAATAGTCACTCATATTTTCTAAATAAAATCAAAATGGATCCCAGAGAGAAAATTCCACACTAACATCCTTCTAACTAACATGTGGATTAATTAGATATTTTGTGCATAATAGATTGCATTCATTCCATTTAAGTGCATCTGAAAACAAAAAGAAAATCAAAGCATCTGCATACATAATAATCATCATCTAATGCATCCATAACATCTCATCTAAACATACACCATCTAGCATACATATGATAGTATCATAGGAAAATTAAATCATACATCTAATATTCTGCATAATAGAATCACATTGCATAAAAATTTCACCATTTAAGCATAAATCATGTACAAACATACGTATAGAAAAAAAATCACTACACATCATATAGACTCATAAAGATGCATCTCATATAAATTTCAATATCTGAGTACAATGAACAGTTGCAAGTCTAAACAAAATAAGGTGATCAACATGATGTCATATATCAATATATCAAGATACAATTTTGGTACAACATTAGATAAATATGTAGAGCATCACTACAAAAATGGTACAGCATGATACAAAATGAGCATAGTTGTCAGAATCAACATGAACTACCACCACCCTCTCCACTAGGTGGACAAGGGGGTGGCATATCAGATGTAGGCCTCTACGATGGACCAGGAGCTCCAATACCATTGCTTTGGGACCTCTGTGCCCTACTAGATCTCTGCAAAGCTATATAAATAGGCACATGGTGCGCTGAAGGAACAACACCCTCATAATGGCATCACTAGTAGTCTATCTCTCTATGGGCCTCACGCCCAGACCTCCAAAAATGATCAAGAAAATCACAAAGAGGCACATCCTGTACACCATCAATAAATGCTATGATCTCTGAATGAGCCTGTCACTCTCTGTCCTCTGCGACAGTAGCCCTAGCCTCTGCTTATGTGACCCTACTCTCTAAGGCAGTGGCCCATGCATTAGAATAATCCAACCTAGACTGTAGATCAGATATCTATTGTGTAAGATGATCAACCTATGAGGGATCAATGTCCATCCCCCCATCGCCACATCCATCTCCCCCTCCTCACCTCTATCTCCCAATCCCTCAACTCCTCTCCCCCTCACAACCCATGAGTCATCACTACCCTCACTATCTCCAGTACTTCTACTCCTAGTAGAAGTGCTAAAACCTAAACCCTCCACATCCTCATCCTCTATCTCAATATCCTATATCTCAATGTCCTCCTCCACTATCCTCTCCTCTTCCCTAGATAATAACACAGCTACAGTGTGAGGATGCACTCTCCAAACCAACTAAGGCACCTCCTCCTCTAAATCCTCCTCCTCCTCAAGGACGGCACCCAATCCAACCCACCTACTACTACATCCACCCCTAGTCCTCACCCCACCACTAGAACTACTAGGACTAGTATCATCTCTATCATCCCCACCACCACGACCACCATCCCTCCCCCATCCACCATCCCAACCTATGTCTCTCCCCTGAAATCCATCACAGACATCATCTCTACCTCCATCTCTCCCTTCATCCCTACCTCTATCCCTCCCACCATCCCTACCTCCATCTCTCCCTCCTCTCCATCTCTGTCGAGGCCTCCTCATGATGGTACCAACTACAAGGTGAGTAACATTACTCAGTGGATCAGGATGAGACTACTACCACCATGCATCATACTATGGAATCGTGCCTACAAAGAGAAAAAATTAAGACATCAGTATCATACAGATGATAAGCATAAATGACTAATCAAAAGATAAGCTACATCAAAACAAAGTAGAAAGATAGATGCATCAAGCAGGGGAAAAATCAAAACACATACCAGCATCAACAGTGGTTGATCACCAAGTCCATGCAATAGGAAGAAGACCCATGAACTTTGTCCTCGAAACATCTAGAGGGATGAAAACACCCCACAGAGTAAGATCCCTAGATTGCTGAGAAAAATACGCATAAGAATTAGAGACATCCTATCTCTCGCCAAACTTGTGTAACACCCTATCGGTATTGTGGAAATCAATCATGTGAATGTGTCAGCTAAAATGCCCAATCAAGAACCTCCTTTGTCAATAGAAGGGCAGATGTATATCCTCCCCATCCCACACAGGACAATCCCTGTAAGGTCTCCAAATGAAATATGGTATCATGTCAAGTTATTGCCGCTAGTACATCAGGTGTCCCATATGGGACTGAACAATAGCACCATCAGACAAAAAAACATATGGTCTACCTAGAGGAAGATCATGCGTACCTATGGGCCTACACACTGCAATATGCTCCCATGCCTAGATCTATAGGAGATTCGCTCCACATACAAGAGACTTACCTCCAAGGTAAGCCACATAAAACATATGAAAATAAATGTGGGCCAACATACAGGGACCCCAAGCATATACAGTATGATCCCTGACCATACCCTGTAGAACGACACCGAAACCAATAGAGAACCCATGCTGGTGACGATCGAAACACAAGATCCCACATATAAGACTACCTAAAAAAGTAGAAAGCCTTTCTAAACCCATGCCAAACGTGTACTATGGGATATCATATGGATCAGACATACCAAGCTGATCCTGGGGCAAACTAGAGAGCTCAAACAAAGTAGTGATACCAGGGCCTCGCTCATACTCAAAAAGGGCGCCATGGATGGGAAGTTGAAGGATTCGCTATACATCCTCCAAAGTGACTGTGCACTCTCTAGTCTATAAGGTAAAGGTGTAGGAATGTCAATGTCACCTCTCTAAGAGAGAAGATATCAAACCCCTATTGCTCGTGATCTCGAGCGTATAGAAAACCCAGTCCAGACTTATCTATATCAAAACATCTCTCTATGCCTCAAACAACTAGAAGAAGAATACTAGCCCGACAAGTCTGGACTCTCAACAATGCAGAATAGTACCAATGAATTGCAAAACATCAGGAAAGTCAATCATCAGTATCAGGTCAGAAAAAAAAGAGTCAAAAAGTACAAGTGCATGCCATAATCAACAAAATAGAGTAATTGTGGCATTCTTAAGGCAAATGTGGCACATTTACACCAGTTACAACATCCAAATAGGAAATGCGGCACTTTTTTGACAAATGTGGAAATAAGCCCATCATTTGCGAAACAATTATCAATTGTGGCACACAATCAACAATTGTGGCACACAACTTGTAATTGCGGAAAAATCATGGCCTATTGCAGTACACTATGCAGAAATTCAAAAAGAAAGTTTTTTTCAAATGTAATAAATGAGGCATTAATGACAAAGAGGACAAGGCCACTCACCGAACGTCTTGCACCAGCTAGATGATGAAAAAGTCCTGACCCAATCAAAAATGTGTATGACCCAAGGAATGCCCACCATAGCTCAATAAACAGCTAAGAAAGTAGAGAAAACTAAAGATGACTTACCAATGATGACTAGAGCTCCAGAATGCAAAGTGACAAATGAATGCCTGTCAAAGCTAGTTATAAAGGTTTGAAAAGAACCCTAGTTCCTCCAGGAGCTCAATTTTATCTTCTTGGACCCTGGAAACTTCAACACTCAATATCAGGGGCATAATGAAGCATTTTCAAGATCAATCAGATACCCAGATTACCAATTTGCAGTTTCAACAAATTAACGCTCATGTCATGACTTCTCGCTCAAATTTTTTGAGGGGCATAAATACACCTGTTATCGCCGGGGCAAGCTGGGGCAGGATCAAAATAGAGAATCTTTGAAACACTATGACAAGCCACAATGCATCAAAGAGGGGAAAATGTCAACACCCTAAAATGGACAAACTTGCAACTTTACATTAAAAACACTAATTTTCATCTAGTAATTAATGGTTTTTAATCATTAATTAATCATCTATTTTCTTCTAAATTCATTACATCTATTAATTAATGGTTTTTTAATCGTTAATTAATCATCTATTTTCTTCTAAATTCATTCCCCAAATCATCTAATCAAATCTCCCAAATTAATTAAATAATTAATTTTATTTAATTAATTAATCTTAATTTATTAATTTCCATTAATTAATTAATTAAATTCAATTTCCTAAAGTTTAAATTGAAATATTTAAACTTACTAATTAAATTCTTCCAATTAAATTAATTTAATTTCATTCAATAATGTAATTCTAAATCAAAAAGAATTCAATTATCTCACATGTTCAAAAATTTAATTTCAAAAATAAATGAAATACTGAATTATCTTTAAAGAGATAACACCCAATCAGATCACATGGGTTACTCCACCCACCTCTTTAGTTCACACGGGTTTCTCCACCCACCTCTTCAGTTCTAAAAGGTAACTCAAAATTAGCTCTTCTGTTAACCAAACTCTATCTCCTCTCTCTCTCTCAGTTGAATAGGTGGAGTTTGCAGATGGCCTCTCCAGTTCCCTTTGATCTCAACCATTCATCTTCCTATCTCTTGGATTGATCTCAGTCGTTCATCTCATTCTCAATTCCTATATAACAAACCCTTCATAACCATTTCAAGGATCCACAATTTCAAGCTCACATGCGCCATTACTCTGTCAGATTGGTTCAAGAATCAAGCCATCTTGCGATCCAAAAGCAATTCAATATCATATTCTCAATTCTCACAAGTCATAGATGTTTCCCACACCAATACTGAGCATCACAAATAGAATTTCAAAAGGATTAGAGAGAGACAATAGAACCTTCAAGTAATTGGGCTTGCATTCATTTGTTTTCCTCTTATTTGCTTGTACATTTTATTGATTCTTAGTTTCGTTATTAGTAGCTTGTTTCTTATTGGTTCCCCCATTACGAATCAGTTCTACTAACCCCTCATCATTGAGAGTGTTACAAATTTTGATCCATGCATACAATCTCCAGGTTAAGTAAAGAGGTTTTATGACTATAAAGCATCAAATAACAAAAAACATCAATGTTTCTTCTTTCAATGCCTTCATAAAGATATCTAATTTGTAGGAACTAAGACTAAAAAAATTCTAAGGTTTATCCCAAGATATGACCAAGGTCAATTGGTCCAAGAAGCTAAATAGAATGAATAATGTCTAGAGCCCCCAGATAAGGGATGGATAAAATCTAACTTTGACAACTACTCAAAAGGAAATCTAGGGCTTACAAGTGCCAAAGTAATCCTAAGAGACTATAAAGGGAGGCTAATTGAACCTATAGATATGAGTTTGGACATCAAATCTAATAACTATGCAAAAGCTATTGCAACATTGAAATGAATAAATTTAGTTAAAAAATCATGCTTTAATATGATAGAAATTAAGGGTGACTCCAAATTGATTATTTATATCCTCAAAGAGATCAAAGTTCCATGGGAGATAGTAAATTTTATGAGCGACAATATAAGCTCTCTTAGGAGACTAATTAAACCAAAATCTAACATGTCTATCAAGAAATAAATATAGTGGTCGATTTCATTATGAATGACTGTCTCAAAAATCAAAATTGTGTTAGTAATAACTGAGAGGGGGGGTGAATCAGTGGCCTCAAGAATTTATCCTTTAATCACTAACCACCAATCAAATAAACCTCAGATTATTAAGTCCCTAAAAGATGCATGCCATGAAATACTTATAATGATTAACTGCCTGTAGATTTTCCTTGTCTGTCCTTATTCTCTTTGATTATCGATATGCAATATAACTATTTACCGAAATGCAATAAATAAGCAGAGAATACCAATATATCTAGAAATGCATATGTGAATTGTAAAATAGTAAAGTAATAAACCATACACACATAACACTCAGATTTTAACATGGAAACCCTATTGAGGGAAAAACCATACCCCAAATTTTCACTCTTCTGAAGTGAGCCCTGTTAAGAGCCAACCTTGTTAAAGGTTACAAACACACTATTAGGTGTGACCTTGTTAGAGGATTTTATGCATATAGGTTGTCACTTAGTATCAGGCAACTCAGTTTTCTACCATCCTTGAATCAACCTCTTTCTTATACTATCAATAGGCTTTAGGAAAATCTAGTGCTACTTTCATGAATCATCCTTTTTAGCACTCCTTGGGATGTACCTCAATATATATAAGATTGTTAAGTCCTACTCTATCAAGAGACTTCATGCTTCAATGGTTAAACTGAAACAAAATGACCTGTTTCTAATGCAACTTGAATTGCATATTTTCATATCTATTTAATTACATTACCTCTCTGATCAATATATCCATTCAATTCTTTGTGCTCCACACTTTCTACTTTGTGATGTTGTGCTCACTGCTTGTCAATGTCTACAGAATTCCTTAGCTCTCCTTCAGCTTGATTGATCAGGACTGTATGAAGTTGTTCTTCATCAGTTTCTCTTCAGCATCTTCTTTTCATTCACTCCCCTTAATCCCTTTTTCATAAATTTTATTGGAAATGAATTAAGCTTGTCTCTTATATAGACATGATATTAATTGATCCTTGATTCTTGATTCTTGGCATGAAAAACAATCCAACCAATCTGATTTAAAGCATAACTCCTGATTTATCTTGTAGTTATCCTCTTGCCAACTGTACAAATCTTCTTTAAATCAATCACTTAACTCTGGTCAAATAAAACACTGAAAACAACCAGTTAAGTCTATCTGTAGGTCTTGCTAGCTAGATATTTTGTCATTTTTTGAACTCTCTATTCCGTTGGTCAACTCTTCAGTTAGTCATCGGCGACAACTGCCAGTTCTATCAGTGTGACTCTAGTTAGCTTTGAGATCTCTGTCTGTTGGGCATCGTTGGATTTTTACTCATTGGGTAACACTGTCTTTAGTATGTCGGGTATCACTATGACTTTTCTTCTTTGGCTTTCTTGATGGTGTGCACTCCGTTAGTGTTGTCTGTCACTTAGTGAATACTTGACTTTTATGCATTGCTGAAAGCATAACCTTTGTTCCATTGATTCTCTGAAGTCTTTGGCATTATGTACATGACCGTACAAGTTATATCAAGTTGAAATCAATGACAATACAAACCATTAACTGATTTAATGCCTTGCATTATCATCAATTTTAGCATTATCAAACATTCAATCAGTTATGTGTCATCAATCTCGCCCTTTGGCATTGATGGAAAAAAAGCTTATATTATCACACTATACTATTTCTAATACAATATGAAATACAATTGTTGAGATTCATCAAACTACCAATCTTTGTTTGATAACCAATAAATGTCTAAACTTTGGTAAGCTCTATTTTAGCTTAGATTTGATTCTTGCAGCTTTCTATTTTTTGATGTGTTGAATCTCCTCTGGTGTCAATTTTTGCTTTGATGTTTTGTCCTCTTTTCAGCAACTTTCTCTTTGTGTAATCTTTCATACAATTTTCTCTCCCTTAGGATATAATCTCTCCATGTTGGAGTGATCTAATAATGGATAATCTCTCTTCCTTTTCTCAGAAGAATGTGATAATATGGATAATCTCTCTCCCTTTGACAATAATGCCAATCAAATATTGAAACAGTGTATGTTGCCAATTGTTTTAAAAATCTGGCATTCATGTCAAATAATCATTTTCCTCTTATCCATAATATATTCCTTGAATTTTCCTTGTCCATCAGCAATACAACATTATACTCTGGTGCTTGGTTCTGATATATACTTGTCTGTATATAGAAGTAGCTTTGAAGTTCTTCTCTTTGCTTGCATCAACATTTCTGATATTTTGATAATATATAGGCTAATGCAGCCTTCAGTCTTTTACTGATTGGTAGACAAGGGTTTGACCCCTAGTCTCTTTCTCAGGTACTCAAATGTATCTTTGGGAAGTGGCTTGGTGAAGATATCAACCAACTCTTCTTTTGATTGCACATACTCAAGTGTCACTTCTTTCTCTTGAACTTGTTCTCTCAAATAATGATACTTAATTGCAATGTGTTTAGTCTTTGCATGCATGACTAGATTCTTGGAAATGTTTATTGCA
>MU226504.1:1295573-1317224 GCA_018584345.1 Thuja plicata | reverse complement strand
TATCTATGATCCAAACATCATTTTTACTAATTTTAGATATGAGAGCTATTTCTACATACCTTTCTTCATCATCATCTGAATCATCCTTTACAGCCACAAACACCATCTCAATATCTTCATCAGATTCAGTGTCAGTATCATCGTCCTTGCATTTTTCTAGGTAGCTGACCTTCTTTCCTTTGTCCTTGTAGTCTTGGGTATCTCTTCTTTCTGATTGTCAGTAGCTTCTATAATCACCTCTATCAGACCTTTTCTCAAAAGATTTGTCATTACTTCTGTCATCTTTTCTTTTGTTAGTACATCTTGCAGCAAAGTGTCCAATCTCTTTGCAATTAAAACAAACAAGTGGTAATTTACCTTTATATTTACGTTTGCCTCTCTACATTCTTCTGGCCATAAGTGCTTCAATTTCATCAAGATCATCTTCTTCATTTTCACTATCACTATCTTTTCTTATAGTGTCTCTGTGACTTGATTTACTTATTCTCATAGAAGTTTTGAATTTAGACTCTATGTTTGGTAAGACACTATTATCAAATTTATTCATTTCAAATGAAATCAGTCTTCCAATTAAACTATCTAGAGTAACATTTCTATTTGCTACTGCTCTCATTTCTTGAATGGCAGATACTCTAATAGCATAGGTAGGCAGTAAGGTTTTTAGAATTTTACTTACCACTGTATCTTCCTCTAGTACACCTCCAACTCCTCAGATAGCATTGACAACCTCTTTAATTCTTGTGCTATACAGAGTGATGTTTTCTCCTTCTTTCATTTTGAGATCATCAAACTTTCCTCTAAGGCTTTCTTCCTTGGCTCTCAAAACATTTTTTTCACCACCATGTACAAGCTTCAATTTGTCCCACATCTGCTTTGTACATTTGCATTCTTTGAAATCTTCAAATTCAACATCGGAGAGTGAGGAAGCAAGCTCTATCATCATGTCATTATGTTCATGCTTCTCTCTCATTTGTTCAACTATTGGTGCTAACCCTAAAAACTATATGTCCCAGCATTTTTCCCTCTGTGACTGCAAATTGACACTTTCTAGGATTCAGTGAGACACCATATTCTAAAGCTTTATTGAATTTTTTTTCTAGATGTTCACAATGATCCCCTTTTTTCTTAGAAAATACAGTTAAATCATCTTGGTAAATTATCATGAATAAGTCAATAAACTCTTTGAATGCAACATTCATGGCTCTCTAAACATTTGCTCCTGCATTTATTAGTCCAAACAACATTCTAACATATACATAAGTCCCCCAAGGAGTGGTAAATGTAGTCTTGAACTTTTATGATTTTTTTAATAGCACCTAGTTGTAGCCTAAGAAGCCATCCATCATTGATAATAGCTCACAACCTGTAACTTTATGTAACATTGCCTCCATATTAGGTAGAGAATAATTGTCTTTCAAGGATGTAATGTTCAGATTTATGAAATCAACACATAATCTTATGTCACTATTCTTCTTTCTTACTGGTACTAGATTAGAAACCCAAGTTGAATGTCTAATTGGCTTGCTAATCCTTGCATCCTTTAGTTTCATCAACTCTTGTTGCATCTTGGGAGCCAATAGTGGATTAATGGGTCTCTGTTTTTGTCTAAATTGTTTTACATCTGATTTTAGTGGGATTTCATACTGGAAAAGATCTTCCCTATAAGATTTTAAATCTTCATAAGGCCATGCAAATACATGCTTATGTTTTCTTAATAATTTTATCAAATTTGTTCTAACATGGGAATCTAATCCTTTTCCAATATATACTATCTAAGGAGTGGTCTTTGATCCTAAGTTTATCTCTTCCAAATCCTTAGCTTTATCATTGCTTATACTTGATGAATGTTCGCTCTGATCACTAAACAATGCTTATATTTCTACCAATCCCTGGGGAATCTAATTAGAACTTAGTTGGACAACCTCATCCCCAAAAACACAATCCTTTCCATCAATGACCTCAAGTAAAGAATTGCAATCTATGTGTTGGTCTTCATAATGGTCTAAGCATTGAATAAATCTAAGGATGTCTTGGTCATCCTCAAATACTTTCCAGTTGTAAATATTTCCAAGGACAACTGGTCTTGTCTTAATCTCAACTATTGATACCCCATTTAGGGTCAAATCATCAGTTTTCAAAGCAACATTAGCTAAGAAAGCTGCCATAATGTTTTTTGACCTTTCTATCCAATTTATATTGAAGGCATCAAAAGATTCAATTTGGTCCCAAATAGCCTGCTTATACATTTTTTAGTCTATCATTTTTCACAGCATATTTGAACCTAACTTGGGATACTACTAACTCTGATTCACCATAAAATTTTAGACATTTTATTCCATGTTTAGCAGCAATGTCTAACCCTAAAAACAAAGCTTCATATTATGTTGTATTGTTTGTACACTGGAAGGATAACATGAAAGAATATTTAAATTTTGTACCTAATAGAGAGATAAGTAAAACACCAGCTCTTGATCCTTCTTTAGAATAGGCTCTATCAAAATACATCTGCCATAAACCATCATTATGTGTAATCAACTCCTTCACTAAAGGATCAACATTTTTACATTAATGAGCACTCTTTTTTACTCTAAAATTCTCCATATCAATATCAAAATTGTAATTAATATTAGTATCTTCATGCAATTCAATCATATGAGGTGTCCTACCTTCTCTAGACACCTTTAAATTATTCCTTGCAATATTGAAAGTGGCATAAGATAAATCACACTGAATACTACCTCCCATTGAAGTACTCCATTTCCTGGATAGCAACATGCCATAATGTGGTGGGATATCAACCACCAGTACACTCATTTTCAATACTGTGTCAAGGCATATGGCTAACTTATAAGGTAAGGCTTCAATGGTACCAACAACAGGGATCTCTCTTGAATCCATTTCTTGACATCTCCCATGAGGAGTATCAACTTGCAATCCCATGGATCTCATGATTTTTGCAGGCATGACAATATTGGATGCTCCTGAATCTATCATGAAGTTTTTGAGAATCTTACCATTAATTACCAATGTTAATAAAAAAGGATCAACAATCCCTGTAGAATTATTTGCGTTTAGATAAATCTCATGGATCTCAGAAATCATTCCCTCTGGCTCCTTTCCCTTATTGTTAGATTTCTTTTCCAAATATTCTAGTTTTTGAGGTTTCATTGGAGATACACTATTTAATACTAAAAGGACCTTTTCTTTGTGTTCTTTTATCCTCATAATTTCTAGGAATGGGACCTTGACAATCATTTGAGATAGACATTGGCCCATATCCACTGGAGTATATTTCACATCAGAGGATTTTGTTTTCTCTATAATGATATTATTTTCCTCTATTTGAATATTTAGAGTAGGCTCTTCCTTCTTGGATTTCTTATTTTCAACTTTGGAAGAGGAAGCACTTGCTTTTGGCACTTTAGGTTTTCCTTCATGTACATCTTTTGGATCACTATCTTTGTTTACAATTTTGACCTTAGGTTTATTTACATTTTCCCCAGGTCCATCTCTTTTTGGTATATACTTTGCATCTGTCTTATTTTCTTTGATGAAGATGTCGGCTGGCTGACTACCTACATCACCCACTATTATATTTCTCAAGTGGTAGTTATTTCTTGCTTTGTTTACTAGATCAACAGTGATTCTAGCCTTTTCTTCATCAAAAGTTTTTCTTATGGTGGTAGATCCTTGACTATTCTAGGTATAGCATCTTATATCATCAACCTCCTCCTCATCACTATTAGACAGGACTTGTTGGTGATATACCTCCATTCATGGTTCTCAACTTCTTCTATAGAATCCATGTCAGGGGATGCATAAGAATTAGTCATGTCACATCTATTGTGATCACATAGCTCACCCGCTTCACCTTATTTCTCTTCATTAGTACTTATGTCCAGGGCTACAACACAAAAATTAGGGTTGTGTTGGGCTTGACAGGCCTCACACCAGTAAGTGTCACTGCACATATTTACAACATTTTTATGTAGAGGGTCAAGGGTTCTATTTTATGGTTTATCTTTTATTGGTGGAGCAATGGGCTTTCCATCCTTGAACTAGGTACCATAGGGATGATTCTACATCCCATTTTGTGGATTATAATTATTGTTATAGGATGGTATATTGTTTTGTGGAGCCTTGTACTCTTTATATTCAGGTTCTTTGCTCCTACTAAAATGAGCATCATCTCTTCTCCCCATTTTCCCTGACACTCTTCTGGTCATTTATATGTTTACTAATATTTTATAGGCATCTTTAAGACTTCTAGTATTTTTATCTCTAAGATCATAACCCATCTTAGAATCAAAAGCATTTAGGTATGTAGCCAGACATATCTTTTCATCTAGTTTGATTTTTTGAAAAATCTTGTGCATGACTCTTTGAGATCTTGTGTTGAATTCAGTAACCTCTTGATTGAAGTTCTTCTTTATGTTGTTGAATTCATTTAACAAGAATCCTTAATTAGTTTTGTCTCCATACTGATCTTTGAACAAATCTATCAATTCTTCCATACATGCTACAGAACCATTAGATAGTCCTCTGAACCATTCCCTAGCATCTTCTACTAGGGATTGAAAAAATATCTTCATTAGGACATCTTCATGATTAATATTTAAATAATCTATGATATCTATAAATTTTCTCAAACGAACTTCACAAGAAATAACATTATTTCCTAAAATTTTTGGGAGTTTTTCCCCAATATCATTAGGTACTGCATTAGGATATCTGGGAATGCCAATAAAAGTGAATTGTTTGTACCTTTCTGGATGCAATGGCCTCCTTTGAAATTTTTCATCTTCCTGGAAAGAGGCAGTCTTGGCTTTTGAAGATGTAGTATTTTCACCACCAGCATAAGAATATTTAGAAGATTGCAAAAAGTCAATCTTTTTCTTCATGTCCAAGGTATCAGCTTTAGCTTCTACCTTTTCCATCATCTTTGCCATAGTTTCTTTCTCCCTTATTGATCTTTCAAGATCAATGTCTATCTTATAAATTTGTTCAGTCGGGACTTTATGAGTTTTTGGTTCCTCAATTTCATTTTCAACAACTTTCTTTTTTCCTTTATCTCTAAAGGCTTGAGGACAAAAACCTTTATGAGTGATTGGAGTCTCTTGGTCTCTATGAGACCTCTCAACATTTTTTGCTGCTTGATGTCTTAAAGATCTTATTCTAAGCTTATCAACATATTTTTGATCCTATTTTTTCTTTTTAAGATCTTTTTCTCTCTTATTTTGCTGAATAAGGGTCACTTGCCTCATGACGATTCTTTCCTCTTCAGCAAGCTCTTCAGAAGGAACTTTAGAATCTGAGCTAATAGTGTCAGTTCCTTCTCTTTCACTAGAAGTAGTGGTAATTACATATGTTTCTAATCCAAGGTCAGGGGCTTCTTCATAATCTGAGGTGTTTCCCTCATGACTATATTGATTTGTATCTTTTCTTCTAGTGTTGCTCTCTTCATTTCTTGGAGAAAATTAATTTATGCTAGCTTGGTTCTTCTTCTCTCTCCAAGACATCTTAGTCTTTGAAGTGGTTGGGATTCCACTATCCAACTCAACTTCAAGATTATCCCTCATTCTTGACCTAGTATTCATATTTATAAGATGTGTATAAATATTTGAAATTTACTTTTGCACTAATTATAGAGATTTTCTCTTAGAGTCGCCACCTAACACAAATTTGGGAATTATGAATACTATAAGAATGACCTAGATAGGAAAACTCAACTGTAAACTTGATTTAAATTTTAAAACACCAGAGATATTCTGAATACAATTTTTAATTCCCCAGTGGAGTCGCTAGTTTGTTAGGGATTTTTCTTGTAGGTTCTTGAAACAGTATGAATGCTTACTCTTGATATTTCCAACTTAACTCTATGTAAGAGAAAGCCTAATTGCTAAGGACTAATTCATCCTTCAATTTTGAGATCCACAGGCTTAGGCAGGTGTACCTTTAAATGATTACTAACTTGCAGTATCTATTACAGTAGATTAGGTCTCTTACTAATTTGCTAATTTCCTTTTACTATATCAACAGATAGAAAACTATGCCAATGACTATAATTAATCTGATATAGATCTTACTAAGCCAAAATATTATCTTAACAATAGAAAATAGTAATGTGATAAGGATTCTCATCCTTCTTCCTTTTCTAGTTCTCTTAACTTAGGAGGGTTAACCTAGTGATTCTTTCTAAAAGGAATCAACAAACTGAATAGTATTTTCTGATATAATTTATGACTGAAATGTAAATGATTGATTGTTTTTCTTGAATATTGGATGATGATTAACTATTTTTCCAAAACCTAACCAGTGCCTAATCATTGGGAAAGGAGTCGATATCAAATGTAAATCCACAACAACTGATTAATGTAAATACATGCAATTTGGGTAGAATGCATTATAGACTACCTTTCACTCCAATACCCCTATTATCAGATCCTAATAATAATGCTTATCTCTCTAGGATCACTTGTAAGACATATTCCTTCCTTGAAAGAAATCACAAGCAACTGCACAATCACCTTATAATTGGTATATCTAAATTGCCTTACAATTTAAACATACAAGAGCTAGACCAGAAATATAAAGAGACAAACATGAGATATAGGATAGAAACTACAATGTATTTTATTAATATGATTACTGCTTCAAATGCATTCAAGAGACAATATGCAAAAAACTCAGACAATTAAGTAGTTTAGCTTGCAATTATATTTCACTTATCATCTCATCACCATCCTCGTATTAGTTTACAAAATGATACAAATAATCTATATATAGTCTAAACCATATTGGAATCCTTCAAAATTAAGGATGCAACAAGCTTCAGATGGTTTAAGCCCTAACCCTAAAAACTTAGAAGAAGACAAAAGACAAGAAGACACCAAGTGGTGGAAGGCTAAAATAAGAATACAACCAATCCAATCTTTAAAAATCTTCTGCTAGCTGGCACCTTTGTCTGAATATATTATGGATAGCCTTCAATAGTTGTTGTGAGGGTTAGTGACCACCATTACATGCTAACATACACTAATATTTTTAGATGACTAACCTCCCTATGCTCAAAGATCAGGTGCCAGATGTCCTTCTACTCTTCATCCATGATGTCAAGGTGAGATATTGCAGACTTCTTTTTCTTTGGCTTTGTAAGAACATACCATGCTGTGAGATCTTCCTCTACAGGCCAATTAAAGCTTTGAATGCTTTCAAGTTGTGCCTTTTGCCTTTCCCATCTAGCATCTGCTTTTCTCTTGACATGTGTTATAAATTTATTAAAATCTATCTCGGCCTTAAATGCTTCATCCAAGGTTTTATTAAACCTCTCCAAATCTAATTCCTTTGTGTCAGAGATAAATGCCTCTTTACTAGGAATTAATGAATCAAATTCATTTCTCCAAATCTCTTCTCCCTTAATATGATTTTCCTCTATTCTGATTGAAGGCAAAAAATTATTATAATCAGACCCAAACATATTTAATCGGGTTTCTATCTGATTTTCCTTTCCCTTGAAAAAGGATAAGGTCACCCCAATCTGATCTATTTCATCTCCAACTTGAGTGACAATCTTTGGTAAATCTGCCCTTAGTGGCTACAAGGATGCTAACCTTTCAAATAACCCAGTCCTAACTGACCATGTCCCAAAGTAGGGGTTCAAAATAGATATAAAATTAGTTGCCTCTACTTGTAGGCCAGGTAACTTATTATAGGCCCCGTGCACTAAATCAAATTTTTCTTTTAGGATATTAATCCTATGCTACAACATATTTAGAAAGGCTTCTAAAGCCACACTGTTCTTCTCTACCTTGTTTTGCTATGTTTCCTTTTGTGCATCCCATATATGCTCTATCTACACAAGTGCATCTTCTGCTTGCTTAGGCTCAACATGAACCACCTCTGGGATTTCTTGCATCTTCTGAGTTAGATCTGCAATTATCTTCTCCATTGCACTTATTTTTATTAATCCCAACTCTCTATCCTTTTCTAAAGGGCTTATGTCATCAAACAACTTCTGGTACCAGTTAGACATTTGAACTTCCTTTGCTTCTTTCAAGTGAGAAAAGTGGGTCAAGGCCTAAGAAATCTCTAGGTCCCCTATGTTGTTAATAGGCCAGATTATCTTATCTCCTTCCATCTTTTCTTGCACATTTATTAAAGATGGCTTTTGATTCTTTGGATTTAGATCCCACATAGCTAAGGTTTGATATTAGGCATTATAGCCACATCCTTTTATCATTTCCCCTACTTGTATCTCTATTGATAATTTTATGTCTAGATGTCTTTTGATTTGATCAATAATTAAGGCTGAAGCTAGGTCCCATCCCTCTACTAAGAGCATGCCACTTGATTTCACTAGTTGCCTGACCTCATCAAGGGTCATGTTTTCATATTCTGGGTCATATTCTTGGAGAGCCTATAATGCCTCACTTGTTATGGCTTCTCCTCCATCTAATTTCAATTATGCTCCTACCTGCTGTTGTTTGGCCCATATTAGGAAGTCTTTGAATTATTTTCTCTTTATGAATTCATCATCTTTTAAGAACTCCTCTTGTTGTAACTCCCTTTCATCTTGGCATAATATGAGAGGCATCTCAACATTTTCATCAGTGTCTTCCCTTTTCTTATTGCTATCTCTTATAACCTTTCTTAATTGATGGTCATAGGCACTAGTCTGTGTGAATAGGGAACTTACTTTATCCTTTTTCTTCTTTCATGTCTTGACAACAGAAGGCTCCCTTGCTTCCACCCTTTTTTTATGAGGAGGTTCAAAAACTACCTCAGCCTCATGTCCCTGTGTCAAGTCAATGATGTTCTCCTCATTCTGAGGTGACTGATCCTGAGGTGGTGGGCTGTGTACAAAATAACTGTTGCTATATTCTGATGATGAATGTTTATTTGGACCCCTATCCTTGTCCTTAATTTTCTCTTCAAGATGATTGCAAAGTGTTCCATATGATACAATCATCTTATCTAATCTCTATAGATAAGGTAATCCAGGGAAATATCCACCAAATGGGATCCCTTTCTTCTTGAGAAGTTGCTGCAACTCCATCAAATCTTGATACTTTGTTGACCTTGTTGGGATTTCATCCTCTTCAAGGATATTCCTTATCAAGTCCTCTTCTTCACATGGTTGATGTTCCTTTGTAATTGGAATGGTCGGTGTCAACATTTTCTTAGCACTTTTTATGAACCCCTCTATATCAATGTATCTATACAAGGCAACATTCATCCTGTAATGTCTCAACCACCCATTCATAGCATCATACACTCTCTTCCCTATTGTGAAATCAGAGGCAATAAATTGCCTTGTTGTAAAGGTTCCTTTCCCGTGTGAAGCCAAATGCTCCCTATCTGTCTGCATGAGTTGCCATAGGAACTCCATGATAGCAATTTTGGGTGGCACTCTGTAAGGAAAAATGTGTGGTGGTTGAGAGAAACCATATACTCTGATCAACATGAAATTCTGATGACAATAGAAATCACCCCATTTGTGGTCTCCATTCCATTTATCCACAAACTTGCAGGGTCTCAAAAGTTGTAACACCTTCACTAGAAGCCTAGTCAGGTTGACTCCTAAATTTCTCAATAAGGTGTACATTACCGAGTTCTTAAATGCACAAAACTCATTCTCTCTGGAAGTTTAGTACCATACCCTTAACCAAAGTTGTACAGGGTTGGACTGACCATGATAAAAATGTTTGAGCTACAGGTTTGGCTGGTCCATGATATTAAAATTACAGAACATAATTAAATGCATGAGCAATGAATATTGCAATAATTTAGGGCTTCCTACCTTGCTCTCAATATCCACAAATCCATGGTGCATTTTATCAATTACATACTGAATGTAATCATAGTTAGTACTAACATAGGGACTTTTCAAATCTAGAATTATCATCAGCATGTCTGATGATACTCTCTCTCTCTTCCACTATCCACACCTAAGACTCTGCATAGGGCATATGAAATGTATTTCATGTAAAATTCTAGGTCTTTGTTAAAATATGGTGCATTATCACTAGGAATAGGGGCAATATAATTCCTGGTTCCCTTTGGCACATGGGCCTGAATCAATATAGCTACAATAGTAACCTCCTTAGTATATCTAGCAGCTAGGGGTTTCAAATTGATTTCTGTTGAATAGGGGTTATACATATCAAAATATTTCATGAATGACACCCTATCAAGGGTTTCTAGAACAGTGCCATCATCTTTCTTGATGGTCTTTGAAATGGTGTCATCCCTACTGGCTAGTTCTAATATCAAATCAACATCAACAAAAACATTAGGAACTACTAATTTTTCCAATCCACACATCCAAGGGTTTGATATAGGCATAGGACCCTCACTATTCTTATAGAAATAGTTAAACAAATGATAACTTGAATAGTCTGGTGTCTTAGCATCCCTAATATAAGCATAATTGTCACCAAGGTACTCATCATTTACCTTTTTTCCTGAATGGAGCCTAGAACTAGTTGTATGAACTCTTCTGAGTAATTCCTCTTTCCTTTCACATCATCATCATCTCCACTCGTCCCGCTAGTAGAGGAAAAACTCACTGCTCTACGCATGTTGTCTGGTATGGATTGCAACTGATCAAATGTTCCTGCTTTACTCTATATGTCTATATAGCTCTATTCTCTTGAAAACTCTTATCACTTATGAAAATATCGCTATGAAAATTGAAGCTCTTGGTAAAAATGAAGTGATCAATAGTAACACCTACTTATTCAGAGAAATCAATGCACAAACCTTGCTTCAAAATCATGGATTTGCAATTCAGTCACTTTTGTCATTAATTCTACATGCTGTGATATGAATTTTCCATTCTAGCCGTGGCATTTAAAACTAATAGGTGACTAATTTTGAATGATTGATTTTCAATTAAAACCTTATTATATTCAAAACTAGATCAAGATCTGATATGATTGGCTCATTTATCACATCTCAGCAACTCTTTAAACATGTTTTCATAATCCTTGCATTCTGATTGGCTAACAACTGTATGACATGGCACAGGAGAAAACCCTATATCTCACCTCGGTCTTACTCTGGTTCCCTTCAGTGACTACATGAATGTATGATCTCTTTGTTGCAGATATTTATCCTTAACTCTAATTCTTTTCTAAGACTTAACGATCGCCACACGATCGATATCTTGATCAACGTTCACCTCTTAATCGATGATAGCAATCACTTAACTCACATTCCTTTCGAGACTCTATGACTAAAGCTTTGAATAAATCTGGCTTAAACCTCTAGATCCTTTTAGAGACTACGTGACTGTGCAAAATCAAAGTCACTTTAGGATTTCATTAACTCATAGTTTCTTTTGTGATTATGCGACCATCGCTAGATCTTCCTTCAATCAGACGGTCTATGTGTAATCTCATTTTCTTTTTGTACTTTCTCCTTTTTATCTGAGACTTCACGACTACCATGGATCATCTTTTAATCTAATAGTTCACTTGTAATCTCCTTATCTTTTTTCTTAATTGCAATTTACTTTGAGACTTTACGACTTAAGCTATCTCCAAGTCCCAGAAAGAATTTCTTTACCTCTGGTTTTCTTTGAGACTTCACGTCTAACTTAGATCTCTGATATACTTAGACACATATTCAAATCTGAATCACCATCACAGACTAACTGATCTTTCTTTGACTATTTGAATTTCAAATGAGACTTCACACTATCCATCAGATCTTTTCTGTTTCATGGCTCAGATCTTCTCGCTTCAAACTTCACTTAAACTTGGCTAAACTCTTATTCAACCATAGTTCTTATCGAGACTTCACAACTCACTGAATCTCATTGTCACTTTAAGAAATCATTGACTCATGGTTTCTTTTGTGATTGAATGGCAGCCATTAGATCCTTTTTTAATCTGACAGTAGTTGGGATATCTCTTAATCTTTTATCAATCTGAAACTTCATCTCGCCACTTCACGCTAGCCACATGATCAATCTTACATCTGACGAAAGTCTCTTTATCTCATAGCCTTTAACTTAACCCTTTCTTTCAAAATAGATCACGTGACTGGAGGCTTTTAACTCATCTCTTAACCTTGGTTTATTTGTGAGACACCGTGACTGTGTGAATTTGAATTCGTTGATAGATTCCTTAACTCAACAGTTTACTTTGATACTTCACGACCACTACAATATTATCTCTAAGATCAATGGCTATCACTTAATCTCATGTCTTTTAACTTAACTCTTATTTCTCTTCGTGATTATGTGACTGCATAAAACTTCAAACCATCTTTAACTCAGCTTCTGACTTTGATTAGTCTTCGAGACAGTGTGAGTGAGTGATCTCAAAGTTTCCAAAGTACTTTTCTAATTATGGGTTTTCAAAGAGACTCTCTGTGAACCACAGGATCATGACCTTGATCAACGGCCCACATGAAATCTCATTAGCACTGAAAGCATATTCTTTTCTTATGGAGATAACATGACTAAAGCATTTCGCTAAGTCTTGAAGAGAAAAGGAATATTCTCAAGTTATAAAGAGACATCGTGACTTACATGTAAATTATAAAAAATAAGAACATGACTTAAGTGACTTGGCTTTTCTGAAAAAGTAACTACAAAATAGAAGGGATTTTGAAGAACTAGGGTTTTTCCTTGGATATGCATGAAACTTTAACCTAGGACTTAGGGTTTTACAGTCTTTTCTAATTTTTAGGCTTGAAAGTCATTATATAGCAGAGGATTTTAATTGCATTGGACATAATTTTGACATTTATGCAGGAAACTAAATGAGAACTCAAAAAATTCACTGGCAAGCTTCAAAACTGGAAATATAACCAAGAATGAGCTCGGTGACTTGAGCCAACCCTGTTAAAGGTTAAAAACACACTATTAGGTGTGACCTTATTAAAGGATTTAAATAGAATAGTTTGTCACTTGATATTAGGCATCTCTATGCTACCTTCTAAGACCATACCCAATGTAGTTTGTCAAATTGTATCTAATTGTATCTGGCATCTCATGCTATCTTCATGATCAAAATTTTTGATACTCCTTGGGATGTATCTCAATATAGAAAGGATTGTTAATTCCTACTTGGTTAAGAGAATTTCTGAATCAATGGTTAAAATGAAATAGTAAATGATCTGTTCACACATACAACTTAGACTTGCAGATTTTAAGATCTATTGTAAGCTCATAATACCTTTCTGATCAATATTTCTTTTCAATACCTTTGCTCCACTTCTTTCTACTAGGTGATGTTGTGCTTCTCTATTGCTTGGTGTCCATTGAAATCTTTAGCTCTTTCCTCAGCTTGATTGATCAGGATTGTATGAAGTTGTTCTTCATCAGTTTGTCTTCAACATCCTTTTTTTTCATTCACTCCCCTAATTCATAATGAATTAGATAGTCTCTTTATAGACATGATATCACCATTTCTCACTTCTTGATTTTATTGTTCTTGGCGTGATCCACAATTTTAGCCAATCTTGCTTTAAAGCTTAACTCCTTTTTTATCTCGTAGAAATATTCTTGCCAATTGGATAAAATAAATTTAAATATTTTACTTATCTATGGATTTAACTTATCGATTAAAACAATGTCAACAACCAGTTAGGTTTATCTTTTGCTCTGCCGACTAAGTATTTTGTCATTTCTAAACTTCAGTTCCTTTCAGTGTTTTAACTCTTTGATAGCTTTGGTCAACACTTCAGTTCTCCTTGGGCTTCTCCGTCAGTGTTGTCTGTCCATCAGGGTTGTCTGTCTGTCGGGCATCACTATGAAGTTTTTCTCATCGGGTAATACTGTACTTCTAGCCATTGGTAATGCTTGTGATTTTGCTTGTCGGTAATGCTTGTCAGTTTTCTTGCTTGGGCACCACTGTGACTTTTCTCTCAGCTTTCTCTATCCGTCGGGTTCCACTAGTCATCGGTGTTTATAGTCACTTAGTGAATGCTGGTCTTTTATGCATTACTGAAAGCATAATCTTTATCTCTCTAATTCTCTAAAGTCTTTGACACTTTGTATATAACCGATTAAATTATATCAAGTTGACATCAATGAAAGTACAATTCATTAACTGATTTAATGTCTTGCATTATCTTTCTGAATTTCGGTGATCACCTAAGAATCTTCAAACATTCAATCAGTTACATGTCATCAATCTCTCCCTTTGGCATTGATGGTAATGCACTATATTATTACTAATACAATATGAAACATAACAGTTGAAGTTCATCAATCTCTCATATTAAACTAATACAAATGTCTGGCTCTTAGAAATCTCATATAGCTTAGATTTGTTTCTTGCTTAGTGTGTTCTTCAATCTTCAATCCCTTTACTAGATAGATGTAGCAACTTCTATCTCTGTTTTTGAAATGTTCTTTGCCTTGTTTGTTCCTCTCCTTGATCGTCTCTTTTTCCTTTGACGACAATCTCTCCCTTAGTATGTATTCTCTCCCTTTTGTTACTTCTCTCCCTTTGATACTAGGATCTAGGTGCTTGTTTTAATCCATACAAGGATTTATGTAGTCTACATACCATGTTTCTCTTGTCTGGATCAACAAACCCTTCTGGTTGTTCAATGTATAATTCTTCTTCTAGTATTCCATTTAGGAATGCAGACTTGACATCCATCTGGTATACCTTGAATCCTTTGAATGCAACATAAGAAAGAATAATTCTAACTCCTTCTAGTCTAGCAATGGGTGCAAAGGTTTCACCATAATCAATACCTTCTTCTTGTGCATACCCCTTGTATACTAATCTTTCTTTGTTTCTTGTGATTTCTCCATTCTCATTCAGCTTGTTTCTGAATATCCATTTGGTACCGATGACATTCTTGTCATCTGGTCTCAGTACTAGTGTCCATGTACTGTTCTTCTCAATCTTTTCTATTTCTTCATTCATAGCACTGACCCATTCCTCATTTTCAAGTGCAGTGTTAACAAATTTAGGCTCAAAATCACAAAGTAAACATCTAGTGTTTAGTGACTTACTTCTTGTTCTCATTCCATGGACTTCTTGTCTCCTATGATTTGATTCTATGGATGACATCTTCTGACATACTTGGCAAGTTGCGGTTCAACTCTTTGTCCATCATTCAGATTATCATCTTGACCCTCATTCTAATCTCCATCGCTCGGTACATCATATTGAGTATTTTCCTAATTTTTCAGTAATTGCAGCCTGATGCTCAGGTGCAATGTTCTGTTGCTCGGGAGCAATACACTATTTCTTAGGTAGAGTGTCAAGTTCTTCAGTATAAACAAACCTGTTGTAGTCTTCTAGTTCTTTTTTGCTTTCTTTATCATTCTTTTCTGCAAATTCATATAGTCTTACATTTTCACTTTCAATGATCTTGTTAGATGACTTGTTAAGACATTTATAAGCCTTGATTTTGGTGGAATACCCTACAAAGATACCTTCATCACTTTTGGATTCAAGCTTTCGATTTCTTTTATCTTTCAAATTATAACATTGACTACCAAAGATTCTGAAGTAACTTACATTGGGTGTGTAACCATACCAAAGCTCATAGGGTGTCTTCTTTGTGTCCTTTTTCAATTGTACTCTATTTAATGTGTAGACAATAGTATTGACAACTTCCCTCCAGAAAGTTTGAGTGATGCTTTTCTCAATCATCAATGTTCTTGCACAATCAACGATTGATCTCTTTCTCCTTTCAGCAATTCCATTTTGTTGTGGTGTTCTCGGTGCAGAAACCTATCTTTTAATTCCATGCTCATTACATAAATTAGTGAATTCATCTGAAATAAATTCCCTCCTCTATCTGACCTTAAGCATTTCAATTCCTTACCACTTTGTTTTTCTACCATAGCCTTATACCATTTAAACATCTTGAATGCTTCTGATTTATCTTTTAGGAACATAATTGTCATCATTCTAGAATAATCATCTACAAAGAGAATGAAATACCTATCTCCATAGTAACTCTTTGTCCTCATCAGTCCACATAGATCAGTATGGACTAACTCTAGAATTGCATTAGATGTATGGGCTTTACTCTTGAAACTAGACTTTGTCATCTTACCTTTTTGACAATTCTTGCACATGATATGCTCAGGAATTGTCATGCTCAGTAAGCCTCTGACTTTCCTTTTATTGCTTATCTTTATCATGTTGTCAAAATTAACATGACATAATCTTTTATTACACAACCATATGTCTTCGTTTCTAGCCATCAAAAAAGTGGTGTTAATTTCATCATGATAGAAAAGGTTACCTTTTGTCTATTCACCAGTTCCAATCAACCTTCCTGATTCATTGAAGATCTTTGCCTTCTTATTCTCAAATCCTACTCGATGACCTATGTTATTCAGCTATGAAACACTCAGCAGATTATAATTTAGTCCTTTTACCCATTAAGTATTTTCACATTTGATCAGGTTATTCAACATTATGGTTCCTTTACCTTCAACTAGACAAGGTGTGTCATTACCCATTCTTACTGAACCAACATTATAGTACTCAAAAGTTTCAAACTTTTGTTTATCACCGGTCATGTGGTGAGTGCAACCACTATCTATAATCTAGACATCATTCTTACTAACCTTAGATATGAGTGTAGTTTCTACATAACTTTCTTCTTCTTCATCTAAATCATCCTTCATGGATACCAATACCATATCAATGTATTCTTCAAATTTGGTATCAGTATCATCAGTTTTGTTCTTAGCTAGGTAACAAGCTTTCTTCCCTTTATCCTTGTAGTCTCAAGTATCTCTTCTTACAGATCATCGGTTGCTTCGTTAATCTCTGTTATCACCTCAGTCAAACTTCTTTTCATATGTTTTGTCATTACTTATGTCATCCTTTCTTCTATTAGGACATCTTGTAGCAAAGTCTCCAACCTCTTTACAATAAAAACATACAAGTCATAATTTACCTTTGTATCTACCTTTGCCTCTCTGCAATATTATTGCCATTAGTGCTTCAATCTCATCAATTCCTTGATCCTCATTATCACTTTCACTATCATTCCTCAAAGTGTGTCTATGACTTGAATTACTTATTTTCAAAGAAGATTTGAATGCAGACTCTATAGATGGTAAGACACTATTATTAAATTTATTCATCTCAAATGAAATCAGTCTACCAATCAGACTATCTAGAGTAGTTGTATTGTTTGCAAATGCTCTCAATGCTTGAATAGCAGATACTCTAATAGCATATACAGGGAGTGAGGTTCTTAAGATTTTACTTACCACTGTCTCTTCTTCAAGTACACCTCCAACTCCTCAGATAGAATTGAATACCTCTTTGATTCTACAACTATACTAAGTGATATTTTCTCCTTCTTTCATCCTTAGGTCATCAAATCTCCCTCTTAGGATTTATACCTTGGCTCTTAGTACATTAGCATCTCCTCCATTCACCAGCTTCAATTTATCCCACATTTTCTTTGCAGAGGTGCAGGTTTTGACATCTTCAAACTCAACATCAGAGAGTGAGGAAGCAAGCTCTATCATCATGCAATTATGCTCATGCTTTTCTCTCAATTTCTCAAGAGTGTGAGGTCATGTAGGAAACACATATTCAGTATCAAGGTGTTGAGTAACATCATTACCAATACCTCATAGGTGGAGTCTTATTCTTCTTTGCCATGATGCAAAGTTTTATTTATTCAACTTGGGCACATCTCGCTTATTCATCTTGTGATCTTTTGCTTGAGCTGTTAAACTCCCTTTCTAAGCACACAAGCTCTGATACCAATTTTTAGAATAACTGAGAGGGGTGATGAATCAGTGGCCTCAAAAATTTTCCAATAAATCAACCCAAAAACTTAGTACCAAAATATTAAGCATCTGGTTATCTTCAGTCCTACAAGATGTATGCCTTCAAATAAACTTATCAAATAACTACTGCTCGAAGTTCACTGTTAAACCTTATTCTTAATTTTTACCGAACAGTCGTCTTTCATTTATCAAAAAATAGTAAATTGCTTAGTGTATACTGATCAATCCAGATTAGTTATGTGTAATAAAAAACACTAAAGTAATGACTCATAAACACATTAACACATGGATTTTTAATGTGGAAACCCTGTTAAGGAAAAAACCACTTGGGACAGGTAACCCAAAATTTTCACTCTTTTGCAGTGAGCTCCATAAAGAGCCAACCCTGTTAAAGGTTACAAACACATTCTTAGGTGTGACCTTGTTAGAGGATTTAAATAGAATAGTTTGTCACTTGATATTGGGCATCTCTATGCTATCTTCTACGACCAAACACAGTGTAGTTTGTCAAATGGTATCTAGCATCTCATGCTATCTTCATGATCAAAATTTTTGATACTCCTTGGGATGTATCTCAATATAGAAATGATTGTTAAGTCCTGCTCGGTTAAGAGACTTTCTGAATCAATGGTTAAACTGAAACAGTAAATGATCTGTTCACACATACAACTTAGACTTGCAGATTTTCATATCTATTGTAAGCTCATAATACCTTTCTGATCAATATGTCTTTTCAATACCTTTGCTCCACTTCTTTCTACTCGGTGATGTTGTGCTTCTATATTGCTCGGTGTCTGCAGAAATATTTAGCTCTTTCCTCAGCTTGATTGATCAGGACTGTATGAAGTTGTTCTTCATCAGTTTCTCTTCAACATCCTTTTTTAATTCACTCCCCTAATTCATAATGAATTAGATAGTCTCTTTATAGACATGATATCACCGTTTCTCACTTCTTGATTTTCTTGTTCTTAGCGTGATCCACAATTTTAGCCAATCTTTCTTTAAAGATTAACTCCTATTTTATCTCGTAGAAATCTTCTTGCCAACTGGATAAAACAACTTTAAATATTTTACTTATCTCTGGCTTTAACTTGTCGATTAAAACAATGTCAACAACCAGTTAAGTCTATCTTTAGCTCTTCCAGCTAAGTATTTTTTCATTTCTGAACTTCAATTCCTTTCAATTTTTAACTCTTTGATAGCTTCGGTCAACACTTCAGTTCTCCTCGGGATTCTCCATTGGTGGCGTTTGTTCATCGGGGTTGTCTGTCCGTCGAGCATCACTGTGAAGTTTTTCTCATCGGGTAATATTGTAATTCTAGCCGTCGATAATGCTTGTAATTCTGCTTGTCGATTTTCTTGCTTGGGCATCACTGTGACTTTTCTCTTGGGCTTCTCTATCCATCGGGTTCCACTAGTCATCGATGTCTGTAGTCACTTAGTGAATACTTGTCTTTTGTGCATTACTGAAAGCATAATCTTTATCTCTCTGATTATCTGAAGTCTTTGACACTTTGTATATAACCAATTAGATTATATCAAGTTGACAACAATGACAATACAATCCATTAACTGATTTAATGTCATGCATTATCTTTCTGCATTTCAGCGATCAACTTAACATCTTCAAACATTCAATCAATTACATGTCATCATTACATAGTAGTTTTCATTGTAGACACATAGGATTTTGCATCATATTTTAGCAAATGGTGTAGGAGAATTCCACTTTAGGTGGTGATAGTTGTTATCTCATTCCACTTTATGTGTGAGATCCACCTTTAGCTCTCTTATCACATTATCATCCTCTTATTGTTGCACATACTTCATTGTACAATGGAGGATGGTCCACCTTTGATGGACATGAGATTCCACCTAGTGTGATTGATAGGTTATCCATTGCATATCTCCTAGTTATCTTGTCTTTTCTATAATATATTCAGGCATATCTACATTGTAAATCATTGGGCTTTTATGTATTATTGATTATCATTGAATCTAGTCAATTGAGGATCATATCATTTGCCTATCTCTATTGTGCTATCTATTGAGCTTCTAGATATTGGCATATTTTCATCGCATTAGGAAAATTCTTACATGATATCAATGCTTGGTGCAAAATTCTTACAGAAACATACACAAATTTGAGGATTAAAGTTGATTCTAGTTTGGGAAGTCACTGGTCAACTAGGCTGGCTAAAGCTGGTGTTGATCCTCCCTCAAAATGGAATAATATTAATGTTAAAGAGGAGGAGATGCTTTGGACTCTCAAGATAATTTGCAAGATAAGGATGATAGCAAGGATGAATGTTATATGAGGGGTAAAAAGTAGGATTATCATGATACTACATCTCTTAAGAATTCAAAGGATTATGGGGACTCAAAGGACAACCATGTTGCAGGGGATTCAGATAAAGAGGAAATGGAGATTTCCCTAGATGAGGAGGCTACTATGCAAGATATTCAAGGATTTCTCGAGAAAACAAAATAAATTTGAGGACCCTTTCCAAGGTATTATGGAGAGATTGGACAATCTAGAGAAAACTGTTAATGAAAAGTCTTTTGGTATGGAGAAGGTGCTCTACTCTCTTTTCCACATTACATTATGGTATTATGGATAGGGTTGTGACGGGGATCACTATTTGGAGCTTCAAAATTAAGAAGCAGCTAAAGAACACATGTAAGTACAAAGGAACAAAGAGAAGAAATCCCTTAAAGGGTAAATTGGACACCTAGATAGAACCTTTGCATGAGTTTGAGATGGACTAGAGCCTTATTGAGGTTCTTTATAAATCTAGTTAGTGGTCTTGATCTATTTATTTTTGGGTCAAGTTCTCTACTCCTGGATGGAGCTTTTAAAAATCCATTATAAGACTACTAATATGTTAGTTAGATTTATTATAGTGGATGCTAATACTATGGTTTACTGTTAGTATGTTGTTCTCAATTGTTAGTTACTATCTGTTGGTGGTCTTGTTTTGTATTGTTGCAATGTTGGGGGTGCCTTCACTTTGTTTTTATTGTTCCTTGTTGTTCTTCTTCTAATGTTGTTTTGCTCTCTATAAGGGATCAAGGCTCTCTCCATGCTTATCTAATTATTGTAAGAAAAAATGTCAAAAAAAGTATTGCACTCTGCACATGGATGTCCTCGTTTCAATAAAATAATAATATTTTAATTTTGTTTACAAAATAATATAGGTATAATTTTTTTGTTAGTACTTATTCAAATATTAATAATAAAAAATATTTAATAAAAATTTGTAAGAAACATTTATGTACTAGCCTTTGAAGTTAATTATTTAATTATAATAAATCATGAATTTTATTTTTTTATTTTTTAATAAAAGTTACACATCATGGAATAATGTCATTCAATAGAAAAATAAAAAAATAAAAAAAAATTCTAGGAAATAGAAATAATTTCTTACAAATAAAATAAAATTATAACTTGAATCTATATAGAAAATGTCATAATTCATTATCTTACATCATTCTTAAATTCTTGACTTTTTATTTCCTATAATTGACACAAATTTTAAAAAAAATCATTTTGAGTGTCCTAGAGAACTAAAAAGTGGAATACATTATTACGAGAAGCCAAAATAAAAATGTTCAACTTATTTTTCAACGAAAATGACCCTTTGTATTGAAAGGAGGATAACATTTAGTTGAGTTTTTGGTTAATAGAAAAATTGATAACTAATACCTTGTCAATATTTATTTAAAGGAGAAAAATAATAATATTTATTAAATAGTTATCAAGACAACCATTGCGAACAAGTGTGTTGGTTGAAATCATTGAGGAATACTATTCAAAACCATATATGTGTGGCTTACGAATGATTTAGCGATTCACTCAAAGAAAAATGTGGTTTGGTGGACTATAGAAATTGGACGAGGGATATATA
>MU226504.1:1276451-1294949 GCA_018584345.1 Thuja plicata | reverse complement strand
ATAGGATGAGTCTTAATTTAGGGTACACTTAGGTGTGTTTAGTTATATGTTGAGTATTTTTTCTATTATGCATGGTTTACATGTTCTTGAATTTAATTGTTCATTCTCAAGTACAATAACCAAGAGGAAAATCCCCCACTAAGATATTTCTTAGATTATAGTAATTGTTTCAATCATTAAATTCAAATATTTATTTTAATTTTTATACTTATAAATTTAATTAAATTTTTTAATATTATAAATAAAATAAAATAATCTTTAATTCTATAATCAATTTGATTCATTACATTTGACCAAATTATAATGATTTATTATTGAAATTACATTTAATTATATCATAATCATTTTGAAAAAAATATCACAACCTTTAAAAAATCACACATTAAGTTTACTACAATTATCCAAATGATTTTAAGAAATATTTATATCATTTGAAAGTTTAATAAATTTAACATTAAAATTTCTATCTTAATTTATAGATAATTTAGCTTGGTCAAATTTAGAGTCACGAAACAAATGTTTGGATTAATTGCATTTGCATGCCAAATATAATTTTAATAACTAGATTGGAATTGAAAACTTAAATTCAATTTTAATAATTTAATTGGTATCACAACTTACAAGGGAAGGTACCTCAGAAACTTGAAACTCCAATTAAGTTGACATAACATTTCAAATAGAAATACAAAACAATTGTGAGAAACAAGATGCATATTAAATTAGTGACATTGGAATATTTTTTCCTTTGTCTCTATCTCTAATAGATGCTAATGTTCAACGATATTATATCTTTTCTTCCTCTAATGGGAGTGACGCTAACATGAGCACATGCTGGTGAAAAATAGTATAACATGAAAAACATTTAGCAATTTAAGTTAGGTTAAGGATTAAAAATTGAGAACTTTAATATAATTTTTTTAAAAAAATTTATAATTTAAACATAAAACCTCTCTCTCTCTCTCTCTCTCTCACACACACACACACACACACACACACACATAATGGGTGAAGCATTTAATATTGTTATAAAAGGGTTTTAAATTTAAAGTCACCAAATTCATTTAGTATTTTAATATTTAATGATAATTTCAATAGGTAATAGTAAAGGTTGTAAGGAAGGTCATGGTGGTTTGGTGGGATATAGATATTGGACAAGGGGGAAGTCAGGTGAGTGTACAAAATAATTTTTTTGTCATTTTATGAATAAAATCTTCAAAACTATACCTAAGTTTAAGTAAATTAGATTCATTATTTATGTTTAATTATATTATCATAAAAATTATAAAAATTTAGACTCACTTTTAAAATTCAATCTCGTTCCTTATCCAATATTTATATCCAACTTTTGTGAGATGTGGATTTTTAAATACTTTGAGGATAAATTCAATCTTATTAAATCTACTATAAATATATATCAATTTGTTTTTTACTCTACTATAAATATATCAATTTTTTTTTTAAAAAAAAATTCATCATGAATCAAATGACACAATATGTTCATTTTATTTTGAATGACTAAGAATGCATTTACTAGCATTGAGGAAGATTGAAATCAGTACTAGATTGTAGGATGAAGAGCGACCTAGGGAAAATCTCTACATGAATAAATATTTTTGAGGTTAATTTATTTTATGCGAGGAGATAAATCAACAAACTCTAGGACATTCATTATTATGCGCTACAATGTTGATCTAGATCTATTGAATAATTGATACATTATGATAAGTGATCATAATCTAGAACCTAGATATAGAACATAAATTAGAATATTGTAAAAAAATGTTCAAAGATCATTATTGCTACAAATAAGGTTGTGTTTGTGGCTTTGCTTTGTACAAGACTGCATCATATCATCTAGTTTATTGTTCATATAATTTTTAGGGATATGTACACAACATCCCATCTTAAGATTAGTTACTGAAAAGGAGTTGTGCTACAAACAAAGTGGAGTTTAGTGAGAAGATGTGGTCGTGAGCACAACTTGTGCCCCTAACTGATCATGTTTCAATTCCACATCTACAACATGCATATAATGTCAATGTAGAGATATGACGAATTAATGTGAATGTAGAGATGTAATTTTATAGTTACAAATCAAATTGTTATTGTGTTAATGATTCCATGAATGCTAGATGGTTCCAATTTGCATACCATTAATGTTGGTGACATATAAATGTCTATAAGTGCAATGAACTTAATCGGTCAACTCAATATTTTGGTGTGTAGGTAGGTCTATACGACAGTGATTGGTTTTTAGAAAAGAGAAAAATTTGAAATTCGAAAAATTAGATTTTGAATGAGGTGGTTTAGGTCACGCCATTCATAGATTAGACAATGCTATATAACAAACTCATAAATAGAAAAATATTAAAGAACAAGAAATGAATAGACTTAGGAGATAAAAACTTATTTCCATATTATCCACATAAAATTGAAAACTACAATAATATAATGACAAAACATAACCAAAATTGTCTCAAACCAAAAAATAAATAAAAAATTAGCATGTTCTTGCCGAGGTGTGTAAGGAGGCTCCGAAGGAAAAGGATTAATATTCCATGCATATTCCATTTCACATAGTTGGGACAAATTTAAATTCATATAATGACCAATTTGGCATTGTATGTTTGAAAGCGAATAAAGATCCAGTCGATAATTCAATTTGTCGCTTAGAGGCGGGGTTGCGTGAATTTCGCATTCAACGGCTAAGAACTCCATTGTTTTTATGTGGACAAAACGATACCCGCTCGACCACTTGCCGTTGTCGTCGCTTGCTTCCGCCCTACGCCATCTCTTTCCCCCACACGTCTTAATACGACAAATACCCCCGAAGAATTCCTAAAACTCGGAGCTTTGAAACGAAAAAATGAGTGGCAGAGACGTGGACAGGACGATGAAAACACATAAAGGGCGTCAATGGTTTGCTCAGCTGGATTTGACGGGCGAAGAAAAGACAATGGCGGAGGGAGAGAAGAATAAATGATGTATTATTTAGTAAGGAAAGCCATCTTTGATATAAACGACAGGTTTTGGGGTCTGGGCACAGTCCAACTTGATTCGAGCTCGGCTAAAATACAAGACCGCATTGGAAGCACGTGAAAAGACGGGTTCTTTCTCCTTGTCCTCATTTTCCACACAGCCATTCCTTCCTTCCGCCTCTTTTTTTTAGTTTTTTAGTCCTCCATCCGATCCCTAGGATAAATCTGCCTTTCCTGTCCGTTTCCATAGGACATAAAGTTTTGGTTTTTAAATCTGGCTTCGACTATCCCGTCCATTTGGTGAATATTAAGAAGAGGGCGGAGCAGAGCAGAACAGAGCAGATCTTGTAGTGAGATGGTGTGATGGGCTCTTGCAGGTAAGAGTTGTGTTCTTATGATCCTCATAAGTTTCAATCTTGTTTATTTATGGGTCAGATCTCTCTGTAATGTTACTTGTGTGAGGGGTCATGTCTGGTTTGATTCTTGGCGTTCCTTGTTGTTTTAGTGTGTTTTTCTTGAATATCTTTGTGTGGGTTTGGTTCTCTCGATTCATAGTTTGATCAAAATTATTTCTCATAATCATAAACAGTATTGGATGGGTTTGGTCATTTGTTGTTATGATTCTTGGTGTTTCTTATTGTTCTAGTGTTATTTTTGGGTATAGGTTTGGCCGTTTCAATTCATAGCTGCAAAACCCAATTGTTGTTATGATTCTTGTTGTTTCTTGTTGTTCTAGTGTTTTTTTTGGTATGGGTTTGGTCGTTTCAATTCGTAGCTGCAATCCAAAGCATTTACAATAATCAAAATCAGCATTTGTATGGTTTTGGTTATTTGTTATGATTCTTCTTGTGGTAATTTGTTTGTATGAGTTTGACCTTTTCGATTCATAGCTCTGATTACCATTATCAAAAACAGTATTTGTATGAGTTCGGTTTTTTGTGTTATGATTCTTTGTGTTCCTTCTCGTTGTAAGGTGTTTTCCCCACTTCTTTGTATGAGTTTGTATCTTCCCATTCATAACTCCAATAAAAAAATGTTTGCCATAATCACAAATAGCATTTGTTTGAGTTTGGCCTTTTGTGTTATGATTGTTGGTGTTTCTTGTTGTTGTAGGATGTTTTTCTCACTTCTTTGTATGAGTTTGGCTCTTTTAATTCATAGCTCCGATCAAAAGTATTTATTATAATCACAAACAGCATTTGTATGGGTTTGTATGGGTTTGGCCATTTGTTATTATGATTCTTGGTGTTTCTTGTTGTGGTAGGATGTTTTTCTCACTTTTTTGTATGAGTTTGATCCTTTTCGATTCATAGTTCTGATTACAAGCATTTACCATAATCAAAATCAGCATTTGTATAAGTTTTGTCCTTTGTGTTATGGTTCCTGGTGTTTCTTATTGTTGTAGGATGTTTTTATCACTTTTTGTGTGGATTTGGTCCATTCAATATATATCTCTATATAGCTCTGATCAAAAGTATTTACGAACCTTAGTTGTTACGATTCTTGTTGTGGGCTGTTTTTCCCACTTCTTTGTATGGGTTGGTCTTCCAAATTCCATAGTTCCAATTAAAAGCATTTATCACTTTTATGAATTTTGCCCTTTCTGTTATGATTCTTGGTGTTTCTTGCTGTTGGCCTTCCAAATTCCATAGTTCTAATTAAAAGCATTTATCACTTTGTATGAATTTTTTCCTTTCTGTTATGATTTTTGGTGTTTCTTGCTGTTGAAGAATGTTCATCTCACTTCTTTGTATGGTTTTGGCATTTCCAATTCATAGCTCCAATATAAAACATTTACTATAATTAAAAACAGCGTTTTTTGTATGAGTTTGGTCTTTTGTATTATTATTCTTGGTGTTCCTTGTTATTGTAAGATGTTTTTCTCACTTCTTTGTATGGATTAAACCCTTGCGATTTATAACTCTGATCAAAACCATTTACCAGAATGAAAAACAGCGATTTGGCTCCATTTCTTTCAGTTGACTTGCTCTGTTTGGTTTATTCAATTTGAATTAGAAGCTTGAATTGATAGCAAGATTCCATTGTTGGCAGGTGTGGAGCTGACAAACCAAAGAGACATCTGAATACATTCAGTGCAAAAAAAATAAGTGGATCAGGTTCAAAGTTACAGTGATTGGGTTGAGAACCAGAGCAACAATCAATGATTGTTTACAACTGAAGAAAGAAAACATACATCATTTGCCTGTTCTGAGTATCAAAACCCATCAACAGCAGTTAAAAAAAATGAAGTTCAGATTCACAGGCGAAGAGTGCAGATGGAACGGATCCCCACAGAGCCCCTGGGAAGGCTGGTCATCGCCAAGCAGTGGGGATCCGCCATCACCACTGACAGCCTTCTCATCAATGTCCCTAACCTCAATCCTATCCCCAAAGAGCCCATTAACCCCACCCTGGCTTTTAACCCAGCGGGAGCTAGGCTCAGAGGACCGGGGGCTATGGCTCATAAAACTCCTCCTAGCCTGTGCAAACTGCGTCTCAGCAGGTCAAATGGAGAACACAAACCTCTGCCTAGAGCACTTATCACTACTGGCCTCTCCAACAGGTGACCCAATGCAAAGGGTCGCCACATACTTCATGGAAGCCCTTGCAGCGCGAATAACAAAGGCCTGGCCTGGACTCCACAAAGCTCTCAACTGCACTCACCTACCATCGCCGGTGGACAAGTTCTCAGCCCGCCAGATGCTCTTCAATCTCTGCCCATTTCTCAAGGTCTCATACGCAGCAGCAAACCAGAGCATCATGGAAGCCATGGAGGGCGAAGATTTTGTCCACGTCATCGATCTCAATGACTGTGAGCCCATCCAATGGGCATGGCTAATGCATTCTCTAGCAGCCCGCAATGGCGGCCCCCCCAATCTGAGAATCACAGCCGTCAGTGAACACAAACAGGCATTGGATCGGACGGCGCGGGTGCTTGCAGAGGAAGCAGATAAGCTCAACATTCCATTCCAATTCTACCCAGTTCACTCAACCCTGGAAAATCTCAAAACAGAGGATCTCAAAGTTAAGATTGGGGAAGCTCTGGCAATCAGCTCTGTTCTGCAGCTGCACAGGCTTTTAGCGGAAGAAGAAATTGATCCAACACGCCCACAGAAACGACCCGGATGGCCGCAAATCCGTTTCCAAAACACCACTTTGGATGATCTTTTAAAAAGCGAACCCAGAAGCAACAATTTATCTCCGTCGCAGATCGAAGAAGCCATTGCCAGAAAGGCGGCCGCCGCAATTGGGTCCCCTCGGCGCGCAAGGATCGACTGTTTTCTTGACATGCTACGAGGCCTTTCGCCCAAGATTATGGTCGTAGTCGAACAGGACTCTGATCATAACAGTGCCCAGTTTACAGAGCGGTTTGTTAAGGCCATGCATTACTATGGTGCCGTGTTCGATTCCCTGGCCTCTGATAGTTCACAGGGGCGAAATGGGGAGAGAGTTGCAATTGAAAAGTATCTGTTTGGGGAGGAGATTAAGGATATTGTGGCCTGTGAGGGATCGGAGAGGAAGGAGAGGCATGAGAAATTGGAAAAGTGGTTGAAGAGAATGGAGGGGGCGGGATTCGTTCGTGTGCCTGTGAGCTATGAGACGGTTCTGCAGGCGAAGGGGTTGATTAATGAGGCTTACAGGCTTGGTGGGGATCATGGGTGCCTTGTTCTTGGCTGGCAGGGAATGTCCCTCTTTTCTATTTCAGCATGGCGGTCCTCTTGATTTCTTATACGGTTTCTGTCTTTGGTAAACTTGGGTTTGGTCCTCTCATACTTACATTTTTGTACATCTGGATCAGTTTCTGGGCTCTAATTGTAATTTGAAATTTCAATTTTCATTGATCAATACGAATGGATGGGTTATACATTGTAAAATCTGTTGCCTTGTGTTCATTTGGGTGTCACAGAGGAAGGATTTCTTCCGAGTTTTTTAATGTTTGCCAAATAGGTTTTTCAAATTTTTATTAAACTTGATTCTAATTTCTCAGCGAGCCGTTTGCCTCTAACGATAGAATTCTGTTGTGGATTGGAATCGACCGTTTATCTCCTCTCCAATTTCCTAACTCTCAAGTTGTTTATGTTCTCTGCAAATCACCCGGAACATCTTAAACCCTATAAAATATTAATGATTTCTAAATTTATTGAGGCGAATGGTAATGTTACTACTGTGTAGCTCACTGATCTGAGATGGAGGTAAACTTCGTTATCCAGAATTTAAAAATTGAGAAAGGGCATCCATGGTAGAATCTTCTTGGTTATGAAGCACCTGGCCTTCGTTGGTTTCTACCGGATATCTATTGGTGCATTTAATAACAAATTTCTGTACATGACATGATATCTGATGAAGTGGGCTCTGAAAGGACAGAGAAGACATCCCTTGCGACTTCGGGGTCTTGTCTTGTTGGGGTGGGGATAGACTTCACTATTGAACGATCTGACACTCTTTTCTTATTTCATAAAGGAGAAGATATGTTATTTTGAGCTTCTTAATTTTGGGCTTCTTAAAAATTCTTAATATTTTACATCAGCTTATTCTACAAGGGTCATATTTATAATTAAAGTTTTAAGACCACATTATCAAATGTGATGCCACATCAACATAATTTTTGTCTTGTGCTTGGTTGACATGATTGTGTGATGGAGTCCACACTCAAGGAGTCAATCATTCTTGGTAGCTTACAAAACTCAAATGAAAATGAAAGTAAATTGCAAATAACAAATCGAGATGCGATTTCAAAACCATTAACTTTTTATTTTATTTTATTTATATGTTTTTAATGAATAGATATTTTCATTAATTAAGTATTAAAGATACACTATTCACAAAAAATAGGAGGATACAAGATCACTTCATGAGAGTCACACGAACAGACAAGCAATATAAGAGCCCGAACAAGCAATATAATTAGAAACATGGGTAGAGCCTAGAAGAAAAAATATAAGAACTACGCACTAAGTAGCTAAGGGTAAGTGCACAAAGATGAGGGACCAAAAAGGGGTCTTACATTGTCATTTTTTTCTTCTAAAAGTAGCAAAACCTAAACTTCGACAAGAAAATCAAGATAGTTAGACTCAAAATTTGAAGATGTGATAAGAACAAGAGTTGTACTACTCTGAATCTAGTTTCTACACTACCGTTTAAAAAAATGGTTGAGATTAATGGCCTCAAAAAGGGGGAGCATACAAAGTTGTCCTATTTTTTAAAAAAAAACATAACAGTGTCTGGTGTACTCCCCCAATAATGTCAACTTTTTTTTATGAATTTTTTAAATTGCTCTTGTGAGAAGCTAGCTAACACCACTTAGTTTATCCTATATTTTTCAGCTAATATTTTTATTTATGGATGTATGTTTTTTTACGAATTTTTGAAGTGGACACATCTTGAAAATTGAAATTTGAGCCTGCCCCCTAGAAATTGTCAAAAACTAATAAAAAGTATAAACGTTTTTCTAGGTGTTTAGAGTGGAGTCTAGTTTTTATAAATGTAATTTATTTCAAAATTTGATGAACGAGCCAAAATCTATGTCCTAAATACTACACGTTGGTTTTTGAAAAAAAATGGACCTACATACAAAAAAAATTAGAGATGGAAAACTTAACATAATCAAAATTCAAAATAAATTATATGGTTAGATAGCTAACCTAGAGCTTAACAATATCATGGTGTTTGATTTTTTCTACGTTGAACCACATGCAAATATGAAGGAGAGCATAGATAAAAATGTGAGTTTTTTATACGTTTTCTAAAAACATGTCTCGTGCATGTTATAGTCATCTAAGCCTCCCAAGGCAAATACAAGCCTAAGGCTTGGTGTTTTCCAAGGTAGCTAATATGGCATACGATATATATGGTGTGCACCTTATGTAAAAAATGTTCTTTGCATGGTGTGCACCATATATGGCATACACACATACATTTGACATTGCCAATTTCTATCTCTTTGTCTATGTCTCCACCTCTCCATTCATATTTCATTACCCTAGCTCCCTATATCATCATTTATTCATCTCAACCCTCTGTCTCTCTCCAATTATGTCTCTAACACCTATTTCTCTCTCTAAGTGTCTCATCTCTAGAGTCGTGTCTCTCCATCTCCTCCTCTCTCTCTCTCTCTCTCTCTCTCTCTCTCTCTCTCTCTCTCTCTCTCCCTCTCCCCCTCTCTCTCTCTCTCTCTCTCTCTCTCTCTCTCTCTCTCTCTCTCTCTCCAATCTCCCTAATCTCTCCCCCTTTCTTTATCCCTTTACTCAGGTATATATGTATTCCCCTTCTTGAGCTTCCCCCCTCTCTATTTATCCTCTTCCTTTCCCCTCCCTCTTTCCCCAATTCTCATCCCTCTCTCTCTCTTTATCCAAACCCAAAAGCCTAAATTATGAGCTCTGAGCCCTAAACTCTAAATCGTAAACCTTGTCTGTTTTGCAAATGGGGTTGCAGATAGAGTGGGTTTAACCATGGAGGAAACTCCATCATTAAGCGCGTGATGGATTAGTACTGAGATGGGTGACCTCCCAAGAGATCCTGACGCTTCACCTCTGTGAGCATCACCTAGATGCAATGAGTGCTTAGTGTTCCACCTCTGTGAGCATCACCTAGATGCAATGAGTGCTTAGTGTTCCATTCATTCTCATGAGATATGGGTTTGTGTGAAGCAATACTCGTGAAACATGTTTCAATGAGTTTGACTAAAAAAACTACGCAGTTGAATCCTGATAGCAATATCACAATTTGACTTGCTGTAGAAAATATCTCCTACTTATCAAGTGATGAGCTTAAGGGGCTTTCTAATGTATGGCTCATGAGGCATAACAGTTGCAGAAGGTTTTGCAAATGGGGTTGCAAGCATAGTGGGTTTAATTGTGGAGGAAACTCCATAGTTAAGCGCACTCGAGATGGAGTAGTACGGGGATGGGTGACCTCCTAGGAAGTCTCGATGCTTCACCCTAGTGAGCATCACCTAGATGCAATGAGTGGTTAGTGTTCCATTTATTCTCATGAGAGATGGCTTCGTGTGAACCACTACTCATGAAACATTGGTCAACGGGTTTGACTAAAAAAACTACACAATTGAATCTTGATATCGTTATCATAATTTGACTTGCTGTGGAAAATATCTCCTACTTATCAATTGATGAGCTTAAGGGGCTTTCTAATGAATGGTTCATGAGGCACAACACTTGCTAAAGGTTTTGCAAATGGGATTGCAAGCAAAGTGGGTTTAAGCATGGAGGAAACTCTGTAGTTAAGCACACTCCAGCTAGAGTAGTACTTGGATGGGTGACCTCCTAGGAAGTCTTAGTGCTTCACCTCTATGAGCATCACCTAGATGCAATGAGTGCTTAATGTTCCATTATTTCACATGAGAGATGGGTTCAAGGGAACCACAACTTATGAAACATTGGTCTATGAGTTTAATGCAAAAAAAATACACAGTTGAATCCTAATAGCAATATCACAATTTGACTTGTTATGGAAAATATCTCCTACTTATCAGATGCATTCAGTGCAAAGTTGCAAGGTAGCCTAAATCTTGTTATGTTCGTCATGGGCATGTACCGACAGTGTGATCACGTCTAGTTAGGAAATTTTACACTATAAATTGTCCCATTTTGCCTCTCAACTTGCCTGAATGCTCAATGCCATACCCTTCAAACAATGTCCCTTGTGTGCCCTAAGTGCATAAAACTATTGAACTTTGATGGGTCATTTCTCGCAAATGTGACACTTGCAAATGATCCATCTGAACCTATAGGGTCATGTGAGGTCCCTCTATAATAAGTTGTCTCAAATTTTGAAGAGTCAAAGTGGTTTTTATATTGCAACAATGTTTTTGTTCACGCACAAACTAACAAATGCATTTGGTGCAAAGTTGCAAGGTGGCCTAAATCTCATTCTATTTGTCATGGGCATAAACCGACAGTGTGACCGTGTTTGATTGAGTGAGTTTACCCTAGGTATGGTCCCATTTTTTTCACAACTCGCTCGAATGCTCAGTGCCATACCCTAATGACAATGTCCCTTGTGCCCTAAGTGCATAAAACCATCAAAGTTTAACAGGTCATTTCTCACAATTTGTGGAACTTGAATATGATCTGTCAAAATCTATAGGGTCATGTGAGGCCTTTCTACAATAACCTATCTCATATTTTGAAGATTCAAAGTGGTTTTCTTAGGGAAGTAATTTTTATGTTCATCTAAAAACTAGAAGATGCAATCAATGCAAAGTTGCAAGGCAACCTAAATCTAGTTATATTTTTCATGGGAGTGAACTAACAGTACAATCATTTCTATTTGGGTGGGTTTACCCTAGGCACGGTCCCATTTTTCCTCTCAAAACACTTGAATTCTTAGCGCCATACCCTATCGATAATATCCCTTGTAATGAGCTTCCTGTTGCATTTTGTTTCATTTGATTTCATCAAGTTTGGTAGGATTTTTGTCAAACCGGTTATGAAAAAAGATATATATATGTATATATATAAAGACATTATAATGAGAATGAAGACACATATTGATGAAGGACACTAAGTACTATTATAGAAAAAAATAGAGCAATCATGAGTAAGATATATAAAGTAGTGTTCATGCCTAGTAGAGAAGACCATACATAAAGAATGACAGTCACTTGAAAGGAAATTTGAAAGTGGATTGAAATACCCTTTCATGTTATGATGTAGATAATAATTGTTGGTCCACTGAGGGGGGGGGGGGGGAATTAGACAAAANTGTTATGATGTAGATAATAATTGTTGGTCCACTGAGGGGGGGGGGGGTGAATTAGACAAAATCAAATCTAAACACTTAAAAATCAACTCACTAATTCACTCGGTAGAACTTAATATAGTAATAACCAATTCACCAAACAACTTAATAACTTAAACAAGCATACATCTCATAATATGTATATCAATCATTCAAACATATTCACATCAGATTAACACAATTGACACCAGATTCAACGAGGAAACCCAATTTGGGAAAAACCTCTGTGGGATTGTGACCCACAATGAAAATGTACCCTTGTGAAGTATGCTTTGTTAAGAACTTATCCTATTAAAGATTACAAACACATTTGCTAAATGCGACCCTGTTAGGGGATTAACCTCAGATATGTTAAGATCTTCACCCTATTAGGAGTGGTCTTGTTAGAGGTCTTTAAAAAATATTTTGGAATGTCACCTACTTCTAGGATTTACAAATAGGATGGTTTAACCCACTCGGTTAAGAGATTTCTTTGTTACAAATAGTAATAAGCAACAACAAAACTTTGAACTGTAAATATAGCAACTACCTTTGCTTGTGTCAAATCCTTTATGCTCAATTGAATACTGGCATCACATACTCATTTTATCTCTTTCTCAGGCTGTAGATTCTTCAATCTATGTTTCTTTGTTCTGCTCGGTAAATGTTGTTCTTTAACTTCTTCTTCTCTGTTCAATTCGCCAGCATCTCTCTGTATCTTTCTCTATTTGTTCTCATTCTTTATATAGACATAATTTTTCCTCTTAATCTACTTAATTATATTTCCCTTCATTTGCACTCTTTTGTTCGATCATCTTCTTCATAAATCTCAACTCGGTAAACCACTTTACTTTTACCTTGGAAATTAAATTTTTTTTGGAACTCACATAATCAAGATTTAACCACTTGATCTTTGCCTTAGATCTTCTCATTGAATTTTCATGTTCGTAGATCTTCTAACAAACTTAATTTAATTCTTATCATCATCTAGCTCATCATTGCTTCACATTAAATTTGATCTTATCATCATTTACAATAAATATTTTGTACTCGGTAAACTTCCTTTGCAACTCAGTAACTGTCTTCATTCACTGCTCGGTGTCTAACTCATCTTCGATGCTCCATGCTTGAATTTTTCTCGGTGTTCGATAACTGTGACTAACTTACATAACTTTATATACCGAATGACTCTATCTAGCTCAGTAAAATAACTCTTTCAGTCATAACTTATCTTTTTGCAATTTCTAACTTAATCAATCAATTGTACCAATTTGATAACATCAAATACATAGTAAAAAAAACTATATCATCATTAATTCATCATTTTTTGATCTATATTTGTCACCCATTTAACTTCTCCTCTAAAGATATGGTAACATAATAAAAATCAATTAATCAATTGCTTGCCATCAATAACAAATCAACAACAGATCTAACCATTTCTACAATAATTATACTCAGTATCACTCGGTCTTCATCATCTTCATCAGTTGATTAAGAATCTCCCTCTTTGGCATTGATGAAAAGCACTATAACAGTGTTATAGCAATTGTTGATGGCAATACTCAAATACATAACTGAACTCCCTCTGTGTTGATATTTTTGTTTCCACTTTGATCTTTGATCTCTCAGTCTGAATCTCCCTCTTTAACAAATCTTTTGATTCTTGCAGCATACATTCTGATTCTCCTTCATGAGTAAATAGTAGCAATTCATTCATTCTCTCCCAATTCATCAATATCTCCCTTAAGGATAAATGTCATCAATTCATTCTCTCCCTCTTTGACAATAATGCCAAAAAGTCATACTCTTGAAAACTTGGTCCAGTAGTGGATTATACCTGACATGTACTCATAAATCATTGCATACAAAAATCTCTCCACAACTTTAGCAAACTCCTAAAGTGTGTCAGACTAACATCAATTCAATAATAGATATTCTAATGACATATAGAATTGATGCAACATGCCTCATACTTCTTTAGTGAATATTGGATAGGGGAAGAACACCTAATTTACCTCTGAGATACTCAAAAACATCTTTAGGTAGTGGCTTTGAAAATATATCAGCCAATTGTTCCTTTGAATTGACATATTCCAATCTCACATTCTTCTCTTGAACTTGTTCTCTCAAGTAGTGATACTTGATAGAAATGTGTTTGGTCTTTGAATGCATAATTGGGTTCTTTAATATATTAATAACACTTGTATTATCATAAAAAATAGTGACCGAATCTTTGATCTGTTTTTGTATACCTTCAAGTAATTGTTTAATCCATACTATATTTGCACAACTCATAGTAGCAACAACATATTCTGCCTTGGCAGTAGACTTTGAAATGCAACTTTTCATTTTTCTTAGCCCTGTGACCAATCTTTCACCTAGAAAGAATGCGTCTCCACTAGTACTTTTCATGTCATCAATGTTTCCAGCTCAATCTGCATCAGAGTAGACTTGCAGATCAAAATTATCTCCTTTCTTGTACAATAAAACAAATTCTTTTGTGCCTTTCAGATATCTCAAAATTCTTTTTATTGCAGACATATGTATTTCCTTCGGATTAGAAGAAAATCTTGCAAAAATCCCAATAACGTGTGCTATATCAGGTCTGCTGTGAACAAAATACTGCAATTTACTAATCATGGATCAGCAAAGAGTATTATCCACCTCTGGTGTCTCATATTCTTTAGATAATTTACATCCAGTAACCATAGGTGTTCCAACATGCTTGGAATCTTCCATACCAAAGGTTTTGATGATCTCTTTGATATACTTAGCTTGTGTAATATAGATACCTCCAGTAACTTGTTGTATCTGTAGACCTAGAAAGAATGTAATCTCTCCAATCATTGAAATTTAAAACTCTTTTCTTATTTCATTATAAAATCCTTTAGATAAGGTGTCATTGTCTCCAAAAATAATATCATCAACAAAAATTTCAGCAATCAAAACTTTGTTGTCACTGTCACAGTTAAAGTAAACATTAATGTTATCACTTTTTCTCTAAAATCCCATTTTGATTAGATAAGAGTGAAATCTCTCATACCATGCTCGGGGTGCTTGTTTCAAATCATATAAATCTTTATGTAACTTACATACCTTGTTCTTGTTAGTGTTCTCAATTAATCCTTTAGGTTGCTCAATGTATACTTCTTCTTCAAGTATCTCATTAAGAAATACATACTTAACATCCATTTGATATACCTTGAATCCTTTGTAAGAAACATAAGCCAAAATTATTCTAACTCCTTCCAATCTAACAACAAGTGCAAACCTCTCTCCATAGTCAATACCTTCTTCTTGTGCACAACCTTTGCAAACCAATCTAGCTTTGTTTTTGATAACTTCTCCATCCTCATTCAATTTGTTTCTAAAAATACATTTATTACCAATAACATTTTTTCCTTGAGGCCTGGGTACTAATGTTCATGTCTTGTTCTTCTCAATTTTATTATACTCTTCTTTCATTTCTTTCATCCAATCTTCATTATCTAGTGCTTCTTTAAATTTCTTTGACTCAAATGTAGATATCAAACATGTATTGTCTTTTACCTTGCTTCTAGTCATCACTTTAGCATCCTTATTTCCAATAATCCTGCTAGGGAAATGGTGCCTCCTCACATACTTTGCCAAAATAGGCTTGGTAGGTCTCGGTCCTTCAACTTCAACACGCGGTTGTAGAACTCCTTGTTCATATTCCTCCTCGGTAGGTGCTCTAGGTAAGGTATTAGTAACATCAGGTTGTACATATACAAACTTATCATAATCCTCAAGTTCCTTCTTGCTATCTTCATCATTCCTTTCTGTAAATTCATCAATTCTTACATTTTCACTTTCCACCATCTTGTTAGTAACTTTGTTCAAACATTTGTAGGCTTTACTCGTAGAATATCCTAAGAATATTCCTTCTCCTTTTAAATAAAAATTCCCTTCTCTAGAATCTTTCAGAATATAACATTTGCTTCCAAAAAATTTAAAGTAACTGACATTAGGTTTGTGTTCATACCATATTTCATAAGGTGTCTTGTTGCTACCTTTCTTCATTTGTACATGGTTCAATGTGTAAACAACAGTACTCATAACTTCTCTCCAAAAGTTCTGTGAAATTCCTTTTTCAATAATCAGTGTCCTAGCACAATCAACAATAGATCTGTTTCTTCTCTCAACAATTCCATTATGAAGTGGTGTCCTCGGTGCTGACAACTGTCTCTTAATTATATTCTCATTACAAAACAATGTAAACTCATCAGAACTAAACTCACCTCCTCAATTAGATCTCAAACATTTCAATTGTCTTCCAATTTATTTTTCAACTCAAGGCTTATAAAACTTAAACATATGAAATGCATCATATTTTTCTTTTAAAAATATTACACACATCATTCTAGAATAATCATCCACAAATAAAATAAAATATATGTCTCCATAATAACTTTGAGTCCTCATTGGTCCACATGAATCAGTATGCACTAAATCCAAAATTCCTTGTGTAACATAAGTCTTGCTTTAAAAACTATATTTAGTCATCTTACCCATCTGACATTCTCTACACATAGCATTCTCAAGTTTCTCTAATCTTGGTAGTCATCTCACTCTATTCTTCTTACTCACTTTGATTAAGTTGTCAAAATTAACATGACAGATCCTTTTGTGCCATAACCAAACATCTTCAACTTTAGCAAACATGCAACTCTTCATAGAAGTATCAAGATAAAATAAATTACCTTTAGATTGTTCTCCAATAGAAATCAGACTAACCTTCTTATTGAATACTTACACCTTCCCATATTGAAATCTCAGTCGGTGACCTATATTATTTAACTGTGCAACACTCAACAAATTATACTTTAAGCCTTGAACCTATAAACATCTAAAATCGTCCTTATATTAATTTAATTAATATTCCCATAACATTATAGTTAATTTTAATTAATTATATTTGTTACATTCTTCTATCTATTTAATTAAATATGATTCATTCTCCTTAGTATTTAAATTTAATTTAAATACTATCCCTTTTAATGTATTAAATCTTATTTAATACATTATCCCTCATTAATCCCCTTTAAATAAATTTTTAATTTATTTATTCTTTCACATGACTTAAATCCTACTGAACCACAATTAATCTAAATTAATTTGGATTAAGCTAATTTGAACCTAGATCCTACCCTACCTCACATCACTCTCACCAAATAAACCTATTCATTAATTAACTAAGGTTAATTAAGCTAATTTCTTGATTCCTACAACAATTAGTCCTAATTATTTGCTCACACATGTGTGAGCAAATTTCTAAAAATTAAATTTTTCAAATAATCCTTATTTGGTGCCAACAAGGTTTCTTACACCTATGATGACACCTTCTTACACTTTCTAAAAGTGTTTCATTGGACTAAAACTCTTACACCCTCTTACACCTTCTTACAAGATCCTTCACATGTGTATTTTAAGTACACTTTAACCCATCACATCCAAAGTTGTTCACACATGTGTGAGCAAAGTGGGCCTCTTGCATGACTTATGTGTCCCTCATGTGGCACCTATGTGGATGTCACATGAGCTCCACTTCATCCAAGCCCTCTCTCTCCTCCAAAAAACTCTATAAATAGAGGTCTTTCTCAAGAGCAAATCATCTCCATTTTATGCATTATTATGTTAAAATAGCTCTAAAAATCTTAGTTCATTATTTTCTTGTTCATGCTTATAATTCATAGTTGAATATAGAAATCACATATTAGGCATAATGGTGAATGAATCTAGTTTCTAGTTTTCATTTGATCTTGTATAACATCTGAGCATAACTTGCATTTTCATTTCAATCATTGGGTGGAGGCTTGAGACAAGTTTCTCATACTTGTTCTTGAGTTCTTCATCCATCATTAGTTTGCATTCAATAGATCATAGTGGGATTTTGATATTGTGTTGGGAGAGCACATCCACATAACATCTCTAAGAGCAAATCAACAAGGCCTTGGGTGCCCTTGTTCAGCTCATCGAAGGTTATGGTAGAAGCCATTGTTATTTTAAGAGTATGTCTTTTAGACATGTTAGTGTAGTTTAAATGATTTATATCTCTAATGTTTGCATGTCTGAGCGTGCTCTCAACAGGTAGGTTTCCAACATAGACATTTTAGCACGCCCGGTGGGACCCACGTCCCTTATTTTCTAACATTTTTGCATAATTTTTCACAGTTCAGAGAACTCTAACGCAGACCCATCTCCGCTCTAGAGTCGCCGTCTCCGAAACTCGGTCGTCTACGCATAATTTTTTTCGTCTCCGCCTGTCTGAAATGATTTATTAAACTATGGTTTAAAAACTATTTTTAATATGATTCATTCTCCTTAGTATTTAAATTTAATTTAAATATTATCTCTTTTAATGTATTAAATCTTATTTAATACATTATCCCTCATTAATCCCCTTTAAATAAAATTTTAATTTATTTATTCCTTCACATGACTTCAATTCTACTAAATCACAATTAATCTAAATTAATTTGGATTAAGCTAATTTGAACCTAGATCCTACCCTACCTCACATCACTCTCACCAAATAAACCTATTCATTAATTAACTAAAGTTAATTAAGTTAATTTCTTGATTCCTACAACAATTAGTCATAATTATTTGCTCACACATGTGTGAGCAAATTTTTAAAAATTGACTTTTTCAAATAATCTTTATTTGGTGCCAACAAGGTTTCTTACACCTATGATGACACCTTCTTACACTTTCTAAAAGTGTTTCATTGGACTAAAACTCTTACACCCTCTTACACCTT
>MU226504.1:1262985-1275427 GCA_018584345.1 Thuja plicata | reverse complement strand
AAACTCTTACACCCTCTTACACCTTCTTACAAGATCCTTCACATGTGTACTTTAAGTACACTTTGACCCATCACATCCAAATTTGCTCACACATGTGTGAGCAAAGTGGGCCTCTTGCATGGCTTATATGTCCCTCATGTGGCACCTATGTGGATGCCACATGAGCTCCACCTCATCCAAGCCCTCTCTCTCCTCCAAAAAAATTCTATAAATTGAGGCCTTTCTCAAGAGCAAATAATCTCTATTTTATGCATTGTTATCATGTTAAAATAGCTCTAGAAATCTTAGTTCATTGTTTTCTTGTTCATGCTTATAATTCATAGTTGACTATAGAAATCACATATTAGGCATAATGGTGAATGAATCTAGTTTCTAGTTTTCATTTGATCTTGCATAACATCTTAGCATAACTTGCATTTTCATTTCAATCATTGGGTGGAGGCTTGAGACAAGTTCCTCATACTTATTCTTGATTTTTTCATCCATCATTAGTTTGCATTCAATAGATCATAGTGGGATTTTGATATTGTGTTGGGAGAGCACACCCACATAACATCTCTAAGAGAAAATCAACAAGGCCTTGGGTGCCCTTGTTCAGCTCATCAGAGGTTATGGTGGAAGCCATTGTTGTTTTAAGAGTATATTTTTTAGACATGTTAGTGTAGTTTAAATGATTTATATCTCTAACATTTGCATATCTGAGCGTGCTCCCAACAAGTAGGTTTCTAGCATAGACAAAACCCAATAAACATCAACACATCTTGTGTTATTCAGTAGAATTATATAATATTTTTCTTTCACATGATATGGAGAATCATTACCAAATCTAAAAAATCCTCCATCATTCTTTTCCAAGGAAATAAATTTAAGTATGTCACCAGTCATGTGATGTGAACAACCACTATCTATAATCCATGTTTCATTCTTACTTACTTGTGATATTAGGGATCTTGGTTCTTCTTCATCAAAATCATCTTTAATAGAAACATAAGAAGCTTCTTTTCCATCATCACTATCATCTGAATCATCATCACTTAGTCCATTAGAAATATGACAAGATTTCTTACCTTTGTTTTTGTAGTCTCTGAATCTCCTGAATTTGTTTTCTCTTTTGTCCTTATCTCTGTTATCTTTCTTTTCCTCCTTATCTTTCTCAGGGTAGTTAGATGCAAAAGGACCAATTTTATCACAATTAAAACATTTCAAGGGTAACTTACCTCAGTGTTTGCCTTTGCCTCTTTGTAGCCTCCTAGTCAACAAAGATTCAAATTCTCTCTCATTCTCATCACATTCAGTAAATAACTCTTCAAGACCTTCAGTACAACTATAAAATTTCTCACTAGCACTGCTTAAATATCCATCCCTCTATTGGAAATAATGGGAAGTATGTACTGAGAGAGGAGAGGTGAATCAATACATCTAAATCTTTTATCTCTTTTAACCTTAATCCATTTAGTAATCCATTGTATTACCAACCATATGTTCTATCCTATCTTTGTGTAAGTTATATCAATTCATCAACTTAACAAACATGTAAACATTCATGAAATGTAATGAGACATAACACAAGATATGGTAATGCAGAAAACCCCTGTTAGAAGGTAAAAATTGTGGTGGGGATGACACCCACAAAAATTTCACTATCTACAGATTGGAAGGGGTTGATTAAGGCTTACAATTTTGATCACTTCTGATGATCTACCCTGTTAGGAGTATTATATGGAGACTAGTCAAGGTCTACACTGTTAAGATCTTTAGCGACACTGTTTAGTGTGCACTCGGTTAAGAGATTTATAAAAGATTGTTAAATCCACCTTTCTTGAAAGGATTTCTTCTATTTGCTACACTTGTTAGAATATAGAAAAAAATACTCATTAACCTGAGTGTATGCAATCTTCAATTGCTGATTAAAGATCCATTAAAATCACATGTACAAAGTATCACCTAATGTGATTGATTAATACCTATGTTGCTTGGTAGCCTTGATTCTTGGTTCTTAATAACCAAATTCATCTTTTGTTGTTCTTGCTTGAAAATCTTAGTCTGACCCATAGATGTGCTCCTTGGCTACTCTCATCCTCACATACATTTTGAAATGAATGATTACACATCTATTTATACAATAGATTGACCTAATTCAGTTTCACATATTACAAAGATAACTCTATGATCGAAGGTTTACAACTTGACCTTGATCTCCTAGTTTTTATGTTTTTAATCAGTTAGACTGATTAAAACAATAAAATTATCTTTCTTATCCCTCAAGAAATGGTTTTAAATCAAATCAAAACTCTAAATATAAAACATAATCATTTTATTTGATGTGGAAGTCAGATCCATATTTCTCAGGATATAACTGACTTTCGGTGTCTGATGCTCGGGTTGCTTTGAAAGTCTTTTGATGTTCCTTCTATGAACTGTCCATCGGGTTCCCTTGCCTTGTCAAGTTCCTCTTCTTTTCTGATCTTTTTATTTACAGTGTAATCTTCTCGTCAGGTTCCTTTGTCACTTTCCTCTTTAGCATTTTCGGTTTGCACTGTAAAATTGTGTCGTCTGGTTTCTCTTGAACTTAACACTTTCGATCTGAACTAAAATCTGTCTTTCGTGTAGTGTTACCGATAGTTCAGAAACTATTTTCCCTTTGCATACTAATGGAAAAATTAATGTCTTCAATCTCCCCCTTTGACATTAGTATCAAAAACTGATATGTGCAAAATACTAAACTATGTAGTATATACACCATGTGTTTACCTTGTCATTTATGACTCCCCCTATGTATATGTCGGTATAGTATAAGTATATACATGTATACTTGCCTTTATACTATATTCCCTTTTCACCTTATCTTCATATAATTCTCCCTTTACTATTGTACATATCATCATTTCCCCTTTTTTCTCTATATGTATTGTACATATTATTTTCCCCCTTTTTTGATAGTAAGGGCAAAGGTGTATACTTACAACTTATCAAAAATATGGGAATGAGAAGTCTTCATATCATCCATCATTTTCTCCCATTTCTTCTTTAGGTTCTCAAGAGCCACATTCTCTAGTGTAATCCTGGCATGCATGTCATAGATGTTGTCTGCTACAGACATCTCAGGGGTGGCAATTAGTTGTCTTGCCAAAGTCATGTGTTGTTGTAGAAGTATAAGGTTTGGCAATAGTTGAGCCTATAGATCGGTAACCTCATCTCTAAACTGTGATTCTTCTTCCCAAATTTCTTTTCTCAACCTTTTGATTTCTATAATCTCGTCGTAATGCAGTTTGATTACATTGTCATCTGTGGTTAGACCTTGTGCACTTGCATGTAGATCAGAATCTATCTTTGCTATCTTATCACTAATTTCCTTAGTGAATTTCTCTAAGGTGCAGAACTTTTGAATTAAGGCTAATGCTTTTGAAATGATAGGGTCTAATTCATTTGCTAATTCAGAAACCTTTACCTTATTTTCTGCCACTTCTTGACTGATCTTTTCAGTCAATTTGTATTGGTACTTTTTCTCTGCTTGTTCTTCAATGGCTTTTTCTACATCCACATTTTGAGTTGTGATGGCTTTAGTCAGAACAACAAGTTGATCCATAATGGGGGCATTGTGATCAACATCAATGTTAGGAACTATCTGTTGTAAGATATCTCATGTACTTTCCAGTACTAGAGAGTCCCTGTGCTCTTTTATAATCTTTTCTTGTAAATATTTTCTTTGACAAATTTCTCTATATTCTTGGAGAGATTCATATTCCAAAGTAGTTGGATCACACTTGGGTATCTAAATGATTTTGTCAAGTGTTACTTCTAACTTTCTCTTCTTGGTTTTCTTCTTCTTCTTGTGAGATGCAGCTATATGCAGTACCATAGAAATTTTTTCTACTTGGTCTAATGTGCTGGATGAAGGCTTTGGTGGTGTTGCACCTTTTTCCTATTGCTTGGGGTTTGCCTATCGATTATGTGTGGACTTCTCCTCGTCAACCTTTAGTGTAACCACAGTATCTCCTTCAGTGTTCTTAGGAGTGGTACAACTGACTTATCTTGTTCACCTTTCTCTTTTTGCACTTCATCAGTATCTTTCATTTGTGCATCCTTTTTTGTGTGATCTACATTTGTAACATTTTGATCTCTATTGGTGACTACCTATTCATTGGTTGTATCTTTATGATTTTATTTAGTTTTATTCTTCACATCAGATATATCTTTATGTTCATCATTTCCCTTATCCTTGGGTATGCTTGCATCCTTCTCTGGTGATTTATCCTTTTTTGAGATAATGTTGATAGCTTGTATAGACAGTGGTATTTGTCCTGTTGTGTCTACTTGTGCAACATTGGTAGTTGTTTCATGTTCATTGGTTTGGTCTTGGAAAATAGTGACATATTCATCTTTCTATACTTCAACTGCAGGATCTTCTCTGATAATATCAATGATTATATTATCAGTCCATGTTTCATCTGTAATGTCCATATCTGTGTTGGCTTTTGTGTTCACTTCTTATTCATTAACGTCCTCATCATTTATAAGAATATGTTTGGGGCTATGTTTAGCCTGATCATCTTTATCCTATTGCTTGTCGGTGAGAGCTATCTGTGGCTCGAGACTTGTATCCTTTTTAGGTATATCAAGTATCTTTCTCCATTCAGCCTCACTCTTCCTGTCTATCTCAATTAGATGTCCTTGAAGCACTTGGTAGGCTCTTAACTTTGGTGAGAACCTTTTGGAGTGTTTCTTCATCATTTCTTCAATCTCCTCCATTTTAGATTCGGGTGGCATGATAGAAACTAGGGCTCTTTCCCTTATTTGTTTCTCTTCTTTGAGAGCATAAGTGCACCTTGCCGATAATCTATTCATAAGTTCTTTCGGCATCTTATCTTTCATTTGTATTGGAACATACTTGAATTCACACATCATTGTGATAATTGCCTCTTATATCTTATTATGGTTCTCGGTGTCTAGAGTTAACTAGTTTTTAATCTTTCAATCATTTACTGTACCCCTCTTGATGATAGATTCACATTCCTCATCAATTATTTCAGGATTTTTTCTCTTCTCAGCTTGTATAGATTGTTCATCTTTTTTTGTGTCCTCAATGTCTTCCCTAGTTCTGAGGAACTTTCTTCTTTTTGTTGGCCCCTTTTTCCCTGTTTGAGACTTCCTTTTGTATGTCTTCACTTGACCTTTCTTGATCGGTGAAGGACTTGCATCCTTTTTTTTCTGACTCCTGGTCCTAGATGCAGCAGTAGTCCTTGGTTTCTTTGTTGGAGGTGGAGGTGGTGTATAAGACTATGTGGATTTTGAGTCACTCTTCTTCTCAACTTCACCGAAGGGTAACTGGCCCTTGGTTTCTTTTGTCTTCTCTATTTCCTCTTCAGTTACCGACAAATTTTTCTTCAAAGACTTAACCATTTTATCTTTCTTTCTGTCAATCTTCTTCACAACTAAGCCAGTTTTTATCCTTTCCTTGGCTTCCTCATAAGTTCCAAACTTAGGTTGTGATTTATCTAATTGTTCATTTATTAATGCCTCAATAGCATTTGATGCTTGATCTATGTTAACCTCATAGTCAAGTGGTGCCATCCATTCCGTTCTTGGTACAACTGGCTTGATATAGGTGTAATCAATGTCCACCATAAAACATATTTCAGTCTTGTACTTTTCTACTAATTCCTCTAGAATCCTCACCCTCTTCTGCACTCTTTCTTTGAATCTAGCAAAATATTCATCCATGACTGATTCAAAATTGTCTCCTAGTGATTTGATGAACTCACTAATCTATGTGGTTACTGGTCGTGTAGTGTCCCATTGACATTACCGATAGATGGGAATGATTCTTGGAAATAGAAAAATATGAACATTATGAGTGAACCAAACTCACATGAGTTAGACTTTGCAGTCCTTATTGTCTTCATCTCATCTAATTGCCTTAGCAAAAGTTTTGACAGATCCAACTACAGTCCCTTCTTGACAATTTTGTATGTTGTATCCACTGCTCTGGATGCAATACTATTCATCCTGCTAGCCTAAAAGAACTTGTATCCTAAGACACATGCTCCAAATTTCATTTCATTATCATTTATGGTGGATACCTTTAATCCTCTTCCATCCCATGCTACTCCTATATTCTTTTGAATGTCAACTTTAGGAGGGTGATTTAGTGCCTTTAATTTATCAGTTATGGGATAATTGATAACAACATGTATAAAATCCTTGGTTATTGGTTTTGGCTCATCCAACCATATCTTTCAGTTATGTACTCTAATTAGTACTCACTGAATCCATTCGGTCTTGAATTCCTTCAGGAATAGTAGGCTATGTGTGAGCCCTTTCACTTCAATGTGCTTATATTCTTCTTTTATTGTTCCATCATTGTTGCAAAGCTTCTTGTAAGATTTCTCAATTTCTAGGTCTCCTATTTTTGCGATCTTGTAGTGAATATATGCTCTGACATCTTCAACGAGTAAAACCCTAGCTGGTATATTGGAGAATGCACTAGCTTTGTTGGGTTGTGAAGCAACCTTGGGGCAGATCTTATAATGAGGTTCTTCACAAGTGGTATTCTTGATTAGATTAACCTTTGCATTCTTTGCATTCTTGATCTTGGAGGTTCTTGAAGTTGATGCCATCATTTCAGAAATTAGGGCTTTTTCCCATAAATGAAAATAGAGTTCTCGGTGATTACTATTACTTACTTCAACCTTTTGTAACTACTGGGAATCTTTTTGAGTGCTGTGAATAGGGTTGGAGTCGCTCTACGATCTGGTCGCTTCGTGCTCTTTTTTTTCTCTACTTCTTCACTTTAGTCGCTTTGTGAATAATGAGTTGTTCCATCTACTATTTATAGAATTTTTCCCTAAGTCGTGTCATAAATGCTCACCCACTTCTCAGTGTTTGAATATGGAGTCATCAGGTAGCACACACACTTTGTTCTCGGTGAGAACATGATGCTCGGGATAGGTGTCAACTCATTTACCTGTTTACCGACGGATCTCAGTATATGGCGAAGACAACATTGTCTTTTTACATGATTATTGATAGAGATCGATTTACACTAGCGACTTAGCTTTTTATGTGTTAACCGACAATGCTCAGTAAGTATAGATAACTTATCTTTGTGTGCATACCGATGATTTTTGGTATGCATTAACCGATGAGATTGAACTCACAAAATTGTAACAAGTAATACCATAGTGCATCTTTAATCATGCTAATTTGGCAATTTAACTATGTATAATGGAACTGATGCAAAATATAACTTGGTATTTAATGCAGTTCCAAATTTACTTGTTTAGCTTAGGTGGGGGTGGTGATGTCACTAGATCCATTGGATAAGTTGTCACCTATTGCATTTCTTGTTCAGCTTCATCAATGTTTGTAGCTTTCCTCCACATTTTGTTTCTCATCTTCCTGATGTCTTCAATGGTGTTTCCATTGGCAAAGGTGCTGGTCTTTATTACTCGGTCTCTGCAGTCTTTTCTTAGATGACCAACTTTATGACAGTGTAGACATGCCATTCCAAGGTTAGTCCAGCTCCTAGACTTTCTTATCCATTGTCTCATACAGTTTGTAGCTATGTGACCAAATCTTCCACATGCTGTGCAGTTTTCCCATGTGTTTTAATCCCAAACATATGTGTTACTAACTCTTTTTGGTTGATAAGCATTTTCTTGATCTTTAGGCTTCCATGCTTTCTTTTTCTTAAATCTACATTCTTGAGATGTGTGCCCATGCATTTTTCATCTAGGACAGTATTTGTCCATGTAGGTTTCCTTCTTTGGTTGTTTCATCTCAGATTTACATTCATATGCTTTATGTCCTTTCTTGTTATACATTTATAAGAAATTCCTATGAATCAAGGTTTCGAGTTAGGAATATCTTTCATTTTGCTCCTGCATACATTTGATGTGTGGCTTGGTTTTCCATAGTGATTGCATGACTGCTTTCTTGGTCTTGGATTTGTGTAGATATTCTTTGGATAAGCTTGGTATGGTGATTCTCCATTCTCGGTATAGCCTAGTTTGGTATTGTTGTTGACTCTTCTTTGTCCATCCATAAAATCATCCATCCTTTTGGTGCTTTCTTCAGCTCTCTTAATCATGTCATTGTGTTGTTGCTGGATTCTTACTTCATGCTTCAGTTTTTCATTTTCTTCTCTTAGCTCACCGATAGCTTCTATTCTTTCAGTGAGTTCTATATTTGTTTTATTTTCTTCTTGACTCATAAGAATAATATGATTTGTGATCTCATGATGATGTTCAGTAAGTCTTTGTATTTCTAACTCTTTCTCTTGTAGCTTTTCAGTGATCTTCCTCCTGTCATCAATAGCTAGTGTTCTTTCTTACTCAGCTTGTCTAGCATTATTCATGAGATCAATCATTCTTACCATCTGTGTCTCTTGACCGATTTTCAAAGATTTCACTTGTCCAACCAGATGTTGATTGATTTCATTTAGACTTGTTATGCTTTCTTCACATGTGTCTAATGCTTTTCTAGTTGTAGATACTGAAGACTCAAATAGATCAGGTATCTCTTCTTCATGATTGTCTTTTTAATTACAACGAGATGCCATAATCTTTCTTTCATCCAACAACTATCTCATCTTGATTCTAGTTTCTTTATATTGTTCATAGAAGATTTGTATCTCTAGCTTCTGATTCTCAATACTCTTATCAAGCTTGTACTTCTCCATTGTATGATCTTTTCTCTTAAGTCTTTAAACTTTTACAAATAAGATATCTAGCTCTGATACCAATTGTTGGAAATAATGGGAAGTATGTACTGAGAGGGGAGGGGTGAATCAATACAGCTAAATCTTTTATCTCTTTTAACCTTAATCCATTTAGTAATCCATTGTATTACCATCCATCTGTTCTATACTATCTTTGTGTAAGTTATATCAATACATAAACTTAACAAACATGTAAGCATTCATGAAATGTAATGACACATAACACAAGATATGGTAACACAGAAAACCCCTGTTAGAAGGTAACAACTGCGGCGGGGATGACACCCACAAAAAATTCACTATCTGCATATTGGAAGGGGTCGGTTAAGGCTTACAATTTTGATCACTTATGATGATCTACCCTGTTAGGAGTATTATGTGGAGACTGGTCAAGGTCTACTCTATTAAGAGATTTACCAACACTGTTTAGTGTGCACTCAGTTAAGAGATTTACAAAAGATTGTTAAATCCACCTTTCTTGAAAGGATTTCTTCTATTTGCTACACTTGTTAGAATGTAGACAAAAATACTCATTGACCTGAGTTTATGCAATCTTCAATTTCTGATTACAGATATATTAAAATCACATTTATAAAGTATCACCTAATGTGATTGATTAATACCTCTGTTGCTCGGTAGCCTTGATTCTTGGTTCTTGATAACCAAATTCATCTTTTGCTGGTCTTTCTTTAAACTCTTAGTTTGATCCATAGATGTGCTCCTTGGCTACTCTCATCCTCACATACATTTTGAAATGAATGATTACACATCTATTTATACAATAGATTGACCTAATTCAGTTTCATGTATTACAAAGATAACTCTATGATCGAAGTTTACAACTCGACCTTGATCTCCTAGTTTGCATGTTTTTAATCAGTTAGACTGATTAAAACAATTAAAATTATCTTTCTTGTCCCTCAAGAAATGGTTTTAAATCAAATCAAAACCTTAAATATAAAACATAACCATTTTATCTGACGTGAAAGTAAAATATAATTGACTTTCGGTGTCTGATGCTCGGGTTGCTCTGAAAGTCTTTCGGTGTTCCTTCTGTGAACTGTCCGTCGGTTTCCCTTGCTATGTCAGGTTCCTCTTCTTTTCTTCTCTTTTGGTTTACGATGTAATCTACTCGTCAGGTTCCTCTATCGGTTTCCTCTTTAGCATTTTTTGTTTGCACTATAAAATTGTGTCGTTGGGTTTCTCTTGAACTTAACACTTTCGGTTTGAACTAAAATCTGTCTTTCGGTGTAGTGTTATCGATGGTTCAGAAATGGTTTTCCCTTTGCATACTAATGGAAAAATTAATGTCTTCACCTTGGCTGCAACTTCCCTAGCTTTTCCAATCTTTAAGGTACTCTTAAATGTAGATTAAATCTTAGATGTAGCAGGAAAACTATTGTCAAAATCATTTAACTCAAATGTAGTTAACTTACCAATAGTAGCATCTAGTGAAATATTCAACTGGGGAATAGATCCTAGCTCTTGTATAGTAGATACATGAATATCATAACTCGGTAGTAGGGTTCTCAACATCTTTCTTGTAACAACATCCTCTATTATGATTCCACCAGCTCCTTTGATAGAATTAATAGTCTCCTTAAGTCTTGTACTATATTGTATTATGTTCTCTCCCTCTTTCATCCTCATAGAGTCAAATTTACATCTCAAGCTTTCTTCTTCAACCTACTGAACATGCTGATCTCCACCATAGGTCAAAATAAACTTATCCCACATTTGTTTCAAAAAAGTACATCCATCAAGTTCATCATATTCCTGGTCGGTAAGTGTAGAAGCAATCTCAATCATAACTTATGTGTGTTCTTGTTTCTATCTTTTCTCACTGATTGTCAAAGGTGCAGTAGTCGGTGTAACATAGTCATTATCAAGAAAGTAAAGTCCATACTCTCCTACTCCAGACACATGCAACCTCATTCTACTTTCCCATGTAGAGAAATGATCCCTATTCAACTTTGGTGCTTCCCTCTGATACATCTTTAGATATTAACTAAAGTCCTTTTAAACTTATCAATTCATAGTAAATTTCTCTGATACCAATTGTTGGTCCACTAAGAGGGGGGTGAATAAGAAAAAATCAAATATAAACACTTAAAACTTAACTCACCAATTCACTCGGTAGAACTGAATACAGTAATAACCGATTCACCAAACAACTTAATAAATTAAACAACCATACATATCATAATATGTAAATCAATCATTCAAACTCATTAATATCATATTAACACAGTTGAAACCAGATTTAACGAGGAAACCCAATTTGGGGAAAACCTCTGTGGGAATTATGACCCATAATAAAAATGTATCCTTCTAAAGTACACTCAGTTAAGAACTTATCTTGTTAAAGATTACAAACACATTTGCTAAATGTGACCCTGTTAGGGGATTTATCTCAGATCTATTAAGATCTTCACCCTGTTAGGAGTGGCCTTGTTAGAGGTCTTTAAACACTCTATTGGAATGTCACCTACTTCTAGGATTTACAAATAGGATGGTTAAATCCACTTGGTTAAGAGATTTCTCTGTTACAAATAATAATAAGAAACAATAAATTTTTTATCTGTAAATATAGAAACTACCTTTTCTTGTGTCAAATCCTTTATGCTCAATTGAATACTGGCATCACATACTCCATTTATCTCTTTCTCAGACTGTATATTCTTCAATCTCTGTTTCTCTCTTCTACTCAATAAATGTTGTTCTTCAACTTCTTCTTCTCTATTAAATTTGCTAGCATCTCTCTGTATCTTTCTCTGTTTGTTCTCATTCTTTATATATGATGAAATATAACTGATTGAATGTTTGAAAATGTTAAGTTGATGATAACCGAGTTATAGAAAGTTAATGCAAGACATTAAATCAGTTAATGTAGTGTATTGTCATTAATGTCAACTTGATATAATCTGATTGGTTATATATACATAGTGTCAAAGACTTCAAAGAACCAAAGAAATAAAGGTTATGCTATTTGTAATGCATAAAAGATCATTATACACCACGTGAAAACAAACACCGATGGATGGTGCACCCCGACAGATAGAGAACCCTAAGAGAAGAGTCACAGTGATACCTGAGCAAGAAACCCGAGAAAGCATTACCAAGCAGAACCAAAGAGTAACCCAAGCAGAACTGAAAGTCTAAGTGTTTCCCGATGGAGAGACAACCCCGATGAATAGAGATTCCCAAGGACAACTGAAGTTAAGATTGAGAAAACAAGGAGTTAAACACCGATAAGAACCGAAGTTCAGAAATGACAAAAGTCTTAGCTGGCAGGAGCTAAACATGGATTTAACTGGTTGATCACATTTTTTTCATCGACAAGTTAAAAGCCTAAGATAAGATAAAGATTAAAGCTATTTTTATTCCAGTTGTCAAGGATAAATCTATGGGATAAAAATAAAACAAGCTTTAAAGAAAGAAAGGCGAGAATTGTGGATCACGCCAAGAACAAGAAAGACAAAGACCTAGAGACAATGGAATTATGTCTATAAGAGAGACAAGATAATTCATTATGAATTAGGGGGGAAGAATAGAAGAGGATGATAAAGAGAATACTGGTGAAGAAGAATTCATACAGTCCTGATAAAAAAAGCTAAAGAATAGAGCTACTAATTTTTGCGAACACCGAGCAGTAGAGAAACAACAACATCACCGAGCAGAAAGAAGTGGAGCAAAAGAATAGAAAGGAAACATTGATCAAAA
>MU226504.1:1234637-1248244 GCA_018584345.1 Thuja plicata | reverse complement strand
TTTGAAGATATAAGTATGTAATGTAAAGATATGTTACAAGTGTCGATTATGATGTAAGAAGAAGTTACAGAGGAACAGTATAATGAAGTCAGAAGATGATATAGCTCTTTAAAGGAGTAAGAGCATCCGTGCATACACGAAACTGATCAGACATCAGTGTCATCACAACAGTTCATCATTGATATAGTGCATATCAACATTTAGAGGGTTGTAGCCTTCATCTCATTGGGCAGTGAGCCTAGGCAGAGAGCCATACACCCCTAATAGGGTTATTGTAAAAGACTCCTAACAGGGTCAGACCTTTAACTAGGTCATTGTACTTAATTTGTAAAGACTACTTCTAACAGGGCAAAGGAACTTTAATAGGTTCATTATACTTAGTACAATATTTTGTGGGTACTAATCCCCACCAGATTTTTCCTCTTATCAAGGTTCTCTGTAATCATATCATGTGTTATGTGTTCTTGTGTTATGTTTCTTTGGATGCACATTTGATATATGTTTAATTGGCTGAAATATAATTAATAGATAAACACTAATTCAACCCCCCCTCTCAGTGTTTCTAACAGGCAACATCAAGGTATACAAGACATCATACATAAATGCATAGGAAGATCCTAGAAACTCTCTAAACTACAGTAAGGAAATCTACACAATACCAGAGGTAACAACCACACATAGGATAACCTAAGATGTATATAGAAAAGTGTCATCACATAATTATACCCTTGAAGGTAACTCTAGTAGGCCCTCTTGGACCTTGGCCTCCAAGTGACTGTATGTGGCTCAGTAATCCTTTTGTGAAGACAAGGATCCTAACTCCCATCCTAGCATGTAATAAAACTCAAGGCATGGGTAGAGACTCAAACATCTTTTTAGTTAATTTTAAAACCCCTTTAATGTTTCATATTATCAATTATTAATTAACTTTCCAATGAGTTACCATAGTAGCCACTTAGATCCCTGGATCCATTGCAAGTCACTTCCCCTCTATACACTTAGTTAACCTACCTAGACTCATAAAAAAATCATGAAGGTAGTACATAAATCAAAAACTGCTTCATGCCCATACAAGATCACATTGGTTCTCAAATAACCGTAACAACTGAAAGTACCCTCACAAGATCATAAAGGACAACTTAAACGAATCAGGTTGGGTATAAGAAATCGAGACCAAAACAACATCACAGAGATATGCACTAAAAATCGCACAAGATACCATAAAGAAACCAAAACCCCAAAACCTCTGGTTTTACATCCTCAAGGTCACCTAGTTCCGACAGATACCCAAAAAATGATAAAGTCTCATGACATAAAAGAATACGCAATTCATTACAATATCACCCAAAATACATTAAGGCATGATACACACGTCTTCAGAAAGAACTAGTCAAACATAGTGACATATACATCTTTAGAAAGATCAAATTCAAAATTTAGTGATAGCATAGCGATAAAAAATTTTATAATAACCCAATTATGCAAATTCATTTACCTGTTAAAATTACTAACAGAACTATAATTAAATTTCCAAGGAAAAATGCAAATTAAAGCCTCTATAGGTTAATTTATAAATTTCATCATATATAAATTAACCTAATTTAATAATTACTAAAATTTGACTATAATTAGAATAAAGACCAAAATACAAATGCAATATCTAATAGACATTAATATTCACCTCAATATCAATACTATTATTCTTAATGAAACAAATCACATATACTAAAACACTACATGAAAGCAAATAATCCATTAATAATAATAACCTTATTATTAATAAACAAATTGACTTAACGTAGCTACAAATCCTTTTTAAAAAAAAATCCATTTAATATATATAACTAATGTTATTACAAAACTAAATAATAATAAAAATATATAAAAAAACCTTAATTAATAAAAATAAAATAAAATAAAATCTAAAATCTAAAAACAAACTTTTTAAAACAAAACACCGCGGCGGGCGGGGGGGGAACCGGGGACCCATGGGCCCTGCGGGTTACCCCACCATGGGTTTCCCCATGCGGTTTCCCCACTGCTACTGCAGTAGGTACCGCGGGTGGTACCCCGCGGGCCCACTGCATCAGCAGTGGGTGTCGCGCCACCCACAAGTGGTTGGGGGTGTGGTGGCCCCTGCCACCCACTCACTTTTCAATTTTTTTTTTAATATTTTTTTTTCCTCTTTTTTTTTAAAACATTTTTTTCTCAGAACAATAAACATTGTTTATTGTTTATATATTTTTTTTCTTTTAAACTATATATAATAAAAGAGAAACCAATATTTAAAATATATTATTATTATTTTTTTAACAAAACCAGTTTGTATTTTATTTTTCTAGCAAGGTCCCCCTTTTTTAATTTAATTTTTCAACAATAATAATAGGGATAATCTTTCTTTTTCAATAATAAATTAATTTAAAGCATATATCTAATATTAGGGATAGTTTCCCTCAACCAATGGCTCAATCATGAAGCAAATAGAAGTTATTCAAAACATGCAAATTGATGTAAACAATGAAAGTAATTTAAATTTAATATTATCCAATTATTTCTTTAAGAGAATTTCATTTTTCTTTAAGGATGCAAATTAACCCTAATTGTTTTGTTTTCATACAGACCTGGACCCAGTTTTGACAAGAACATGGCAATGGTGAATTTTTCTACTTTCAAGGTAAGATATTCACAAATCTGGGGGTTTAAACCATTTTTGACAACAATCACCAATTTTCTCTCAAAGAAGACATTTTCAACAAATTGAAACTCTAAGGGCAATTTTGAAACAAAATCATTTCACATGAAAACCCTAATGCCCATTTTGCATCCAATACAATAAAATGGAACCCTTATGCCCAAAAGCACAGATCTGATATGCAAACATGAATGAAAACCCAAAATTGAACCAAGAACATATTTTCTCAATTTTAAGCAATTCAAATCACAAGATCACAAACAAGGAAGATTCAAATAAAAAATCCTAGGTTTTCAGATGCATAGAAGACGAGGATCTGAAAGCTCGAATTAACAAGATCAAGATCCTACCTTAATAACTGAAGAGAGAAACAAATTCACAAATCCAAGCAATGAAGAATCCACAAATGCTCCTCAGCTTTCACAAAACTCCAATCACTTGATTTCTCCTTCTCCCTGATTGAACAACCTCCAAAATGACTTTCAATCAAAGGATATAGAAAACCAAGCAATTAGGTTTTTAAAGAGTGAAACCCTAAAGGGAATATAAATGATCTAATTAATAATTAAAAGAAATTCTTTATTTTCAATTTTCTCTTAAAGCATGCTCATCTCAACTTAATAATATAAAAACAAAGTTATAATTGAAAATGCATGCGAGAAAATTTCAATTAAATAAATTAATTAATCATGCAACTTAAAGCAACATCTAATAAATCAAATTTGCACAATTAATTACAATTTTAATATTTATTAAATCTCAATTATTTAAATCAAGACTTAGTAATTAAATCAATTAACTAATTATAGGTATTTAATTAATATTTAATTATTAAATAGCCATATATTTAATATATCAATATTTTAACCTTATTAAAGGTGCAATAATTAACATTAATATTTACCATAAATATTCATTAAATAAATCAAGCCTAAAGCATCATTAAATCACCTAAAAACCATCTAAACAAATAAACCCACTGAAACAGAAACACAAACAGGCTCACGAATCCAAGTCACTTGACGGATTCAAACACTAGGATAGTCAATAAGATTCTTTTCCATTTATAGGATAAAGTAAGGGTTTATGGTATGGATTTAGGCCTAAATACTATCTCCCCTCTCTTACCATTGAGATATTGCGATAGGACACACTCACTCCTACCAATTCAAGGAAGACGTAGCCCGATACCTGCAAACCTGCCATCACAAAGATGAACATATGCATACATATAATATAACAGACAATGGTTGAGACCAATTTGTCATGTGGATCTTGTCGAATCAAGTAACTATGTCTCTGTCCCATACCATACCAAGCACATAAAACATAAAAGTAAAACATACAAATGATCCATGCACATACAGATATAGAGACAATATTGTTAGAAAACCATAATCCAAATAAAATCCTAACATAAACATAAGCATCATAAAATAACCATAAATCACATGTAAAAAAAAAGATATAGTACACTAAGCAACGGATCCATGATATAATGAAATGCAATACATAAGTATCCTCAAAACCATCTGAAATATCCTACAATACATGAAAAAGGCCTAAATTAGTTCGGCAACCCAAATAGAAAAGCGTACTAAGGGGTGGGTATTACAACCAACAATCTACAAGACCTTGTGACAAAGTTTAACGCAAGGGTACTTGAAGCACTATTTTTAACCTCAAAGCATCTACTTTTGATAAGTAAATGGATTATGGGTTGAAAATGAAAAGCCTCACAAAATGACCAAACTAAAAGGGGGGATAGTTCTATAACAATGATAATGAGTACTTAATTATGAAAATAATACACTCATACTACACAAAAGGGAAGTCCAAGAGACGACATGAGCCAAAGCTGAGAAAATGCAGGCATCACACATTGATTGCAACAATAATAAGGACTTCACATAGTCATGGGGTACAAAGAACATCAATGTAGTGAACAAAAAATCCAAAGGTGAAAGGTTCTTCATGATAGAGATGCATACCTCTTCAAAAGAGAAGATGAAAGAGGTATTGGTGTCCTCAAAATCCTATAAAGTGATGAACAATAACTGATTGAATGTTTGAAGATGTTAATTTTATCACCGAAATGTAGAAAGATAATGCAAAACATTAAATCTGTTAATGGATTGTATTGTCATTGATGTCAACTTGATATAATCTGATTGGTTATATACAATGTATCAAAGACTTCGGAGAATCAGAGAGATAAAGATTATGCTATTAGTAATGCATAAAAGATCAAGATTCACTAAGTGACTACAAACACTAACAGACAGTGCACCCCGACAGATAGGGAAACCCGAGAGTAAAGTCACAGTGTTTCCCGAGCAAGAAACCCGACAAGCATTACCGATGAGCAGAATCACAAGCATTACTGAAGAGAATATAAACGAAACTCAAATTTTGGTATCTTGAAGTTGAGAAGATGATCATTAAGATATGGTATAAGAAGAATAAAAAGGGTCTAGAAAAATTTATAGAGATGGAGGACAAGTTGTAGAAGAATTGGAAGACAATGAACAAAAAAGAAGACATGTAATCAAGGGGACTTGAGTTCATTTTTCCTTGGGAGTATGGTGAAGGAGAATCTTAGGTTTAGAGTTGGATCCATTGTCATTTTTGGTTTCCTTGTAATGGATTTATGTAATAAGGTAATTGTAGACCATTACATGTGGGTTTGAGTACATATTAGGTCACTAGGGGGGTTGGAGTGTCAAGTTGCATAATTTGTTAATTTTGCAAAATATTGTCAATATTGTAAAATACAAAAACATGAAATACGAAGAGTCGTAAGTTGTAAATGAGGGATTTTGGTTGGTTATAACAATTGGAATTGGTTGAAAAGGCATAAATATGGCCTTCTAGTTTGAACTCGGGGGTTGAAGAAGTTTGCGAATGAAAGAAAACTTGTTTTGAAGCCATTGCATACTAGTTTTTTGTGTTGTTTTTACTACAAATAATCTTCTATTTTGAATGGTACGACCATGTAAAGTACAGTAAGGACCCAAAACTGATTGAAAAAGATGGATAAATGAACCTAGTTTCATTTTCTTTTGGTTTAGTTCAATTTCATGAAGATTTGCAGAAGTTATGATCATTTTTTTAAGTGCAGGTAAGAATCTAACCTAGGGTTACTTGTTTTGTAAAAAAATTTATAACTTCACTTTCCACCATTGGATCTTTGATAAGAATTGGATGAAATTTCTGTATCTAGTTTTTCTTCAATCTCACTAAAGAGATTTACTTAATTGTTTATTTTGCAAAATTTATACGCGACTGTTTATCTGATATCTTCATGTTTTGCAAAATTTTAGGCCTAATTGATAGAAGGGCAGTCGAATTTTGGAGGGGTTCTGTACAAAATAACCTACCCTGGTTTTGAGACGTGTTAAATAAAACTCAAATGGGTATTATGAAACTTCTTTTACATTTTTTTATATCATTCCTACATTGAACGTTATGGTGGAAAAATAATATTTAGAAGGGTACTAGCTAGTTGAATGGCTTGTAAGAGAAAAAACATTTTTTTTTGTGTGTTTTGGGCATTGAAGTATTGGTTAATTTAGAGTGTTTTGATCTTGTTTACCCCTGCTCTGCATCAGTATAATTATTTTTATTTTATTTTTGTCATGTAAACAAATCAAGTAACCAACATATCAACGAGAAATAGAGTGATACTAAAGTTTGCGTGTGAAGTTATAAATATTTTTCTATTTCTTGTTTCATTGCATTGATCTTATGACTTTATTAAGAGATTGATTGATTGTGAGGTTTTGGGTAATTATGTTGTATTTATTCTTGTTTTGAAATCTCTCATTTTTCATCATCTATGCATTCCATTTAATTTAAGTTGCCCTTATTATTGATGCCTAAATACTTGTAAGGAATGAAAACACAAAACACCTTTAAGCAATATGTTAGAATGTGAGGATAATGTTCTTAATCAAACTCCTAAAAGACTGAAATTCACTACATAATATATATATTTGACAAAATTTATTATAAAATCTTTAATAAATCTATAACACTCTATAATAACATTTTGATTTGACAATCTAACTTGTGATTGATTATTTTGATCTATAATAAAAATTTGAAAAGCCACCTCATTTATTAGTCACCATTATTGCAAAAGTTTTCAATGTAGTTAAACTGTAACTTAAACAAACAAAGTTCACATAGTTCTTATTAAATTAGTAAAAACTTCCACAAAATCTTTAAGGGAAAGAAACCCAAGAATTGTCATTAGATCAAATTAAATCTAATCAAGACTCCTAATTATGCTGCAAACAAGATATACATACCCTACCCTTTTGTAGAATTTGAAGTTGTAACCTCTCTTTCAAGAATACAAATTCTCCACCACTAAACTAACATTATTTCATTTCTTCCATCAGAATCACTTGTTTACCCTCTCCTCCATTACAAGAAGTGTATAAGTGTTGAACCAACCAAAGAATATTTTTGTTAAAAGAATGTCATCCAATAATTTTTGGGTTGGAAGGAAGACCATGTTTCTTGAATTCCTCCTTTCAGGATTGAAATGAAGAGCAAGGCAGAAATACAGTCAATCATTTAGTCAGCGCATAGTCATGGATGAACTGCATAAGGTAAGAAGTTTGAGTTCGAACCAACGAAGTGATGAATCCGTCTACATGTCAGATGAATACTTAATAATCTTGAAAGTATCCCTTGCTTCTCTTGTCTCAGAATTTATAAACTGCAAAACCCAAAATGAAAAATTTGAGCGTAAGCAAAATAAGGATGATATGACGAATACCTGTGTTTATACTGGAATTGGAAATCAAACATACAAAAAATGGGTTCTTGTAAAAAAATGCATACTCCACAAAAGTCTTCATTCTAATTGAGAAAAAATGCAGAAAAAAATGAAAAGTTCAATCACCTGAAACAACAATTGATGAGTGGTTGCATGAACACGAGAATACCCAAACTCAGAGAAGCGTACCAAACTCCAACTATCAGCCTGCATTCAACAATGCATAATATCCTTACAACCCAGTAAATAAAAATAAGTTTAAGTAAAATATTTTAACTTACAATTTGTTTTCATAAGTTTAAATACTACGATTTGTTTAAATGATTCATGTGAAATTACACTGTGATTTCAGATAAACATTCAAAACAAGTGTAACATATAATGTGCTATTTAAACTAAAATATAAATCAACAATTCAGAAGTTTTATACATCTTTTCAAACTTGCTGAATTTAAGAATTACTCACATCGGATCGAAATTTATCCAGGGAAAATCCTGCCATCCCAATAACTGTATGAATGGGTGCACTGTAATTGATGGCAGAAAAGGTATCTATGCCCTTCACATCCTTAACAGGAAGAGATTTGCAGGTATTCTGAAAAACAGCGCATGTACGCTCATAGTTGTGAACATGACCCCACATTGCCAAATCTACCTGTCAAAATTTCTTGTTAGGTCAAGAAAAGATTCAACTTTTAAGGACAAGTGGAGAGCAATCATCTTTCTAACCTGGTATTTGAGAAGAAGTGGTTCAATGGCTGAAACGAATTTGTCGTCTACGCTCGGAACAGATATCAATCCCTCATCTACACTTGAATACATGGGTCGATGGCTGTTGTTTTTCAAACAAGATTCACCTTTATGTTAAAATGGCAATCATGGTTTCTAAATTTTCTTACATAAGACAACGGAGAGATTGTTATCTTATGGAGAAGTTTAAAAAATATATTTAAATTTTTTAATTTGTTTAAGTAGTTCATTTTAAAGTACAATCTTTTTCGGTAGGATCGATTTATTTTTCAATAAGACCCACCTATTAATATGATTTAAACTAGTCACCTAAATAAATTAATATTTAGAATGTGTTGTTTAAGCCAAAATCTATCTTACCCTGTGAAAATAAGCCACGGAGTTTGCTTGCGGTCCACAGAAGCCAAGTCATGCCTTATCCATTCATACTGAAATCCAATGAGCAGCTCTATCAATCATTTACCATGCTTCTACTAAGATTTTTCAACAACTGTGCCTATTATTAGGTAGCTTTTCTTGTAGTATATTGTGTCAGCTTCTATAAAGCAATCTCTGTTTCTTTGGTAATCTACAAATTCAGATTTGTGAAACAAAGTAAACCCATGTTTTTTTCTAAATTAAGATTGCAAATTCAGTACCTGTTCACTACCCACAGTCCAGTTATGTTCGGTAGAGATAACTGTGAAATGCACTGGTCCTTGACTGATTGAATACCATGGCTTGTCCTCAGCAAGTGTTGGCATGGGAAAGTATTTCTCGTAAGAAACTCCACATTCTCCTCCAGAGTCTGTCAGCTCGTATACCGAGTTACTTCCAGGGAAATCTCTGTAATGCACAATTATGAATACAGTTTTTTCTTTGATTAAGAAAATTTCATTTGAAGCTATGTACAATACTTCAAATCAGATCCAAATTAAAGTAAAATTGATAACCTTTCGTGGTTTCCAATGGCAGTCATGTAAGATACACGGGAAGCAAGTGGAGAGATCATATGGAGGAAGAAGTCCCATTCAACAAGAAACCCTGTTGCATAGCTGATATCTCCAATATGGAACACAGAATCCACATCTTCTTCTTCTGTCATGGCGTTTACAACTCCTAGCGACCCTGGCTGCAAATAATTCCACTGCCCAACATTAGCATTTTATAGAAACTACTAATTGGGTATTAGTATAGAACAAAAAAAACAAAAAACCAATTTTTCAAAAATACAATTTTTTTCTTCTTGATGAATAATGAATTAAGAATAGTAAAATATTCAATCATGAAAGAAAAGGGAGCGTGGTATAGAGGCACACGCACGAAGTGTAATTGACCTAGTCTAACATAAAGACGAAGTAAGAAAAGGGTCAGATTGAAACAAGGTTTAAAAAGCTGCTATGCAAAACTAAAAAGAGGAGAATCTTTATCATCTGAATTTGTCCAAAACATTTCTAGGGACAGCATCATCAATTCATTTATAGGGACAGCATCATCAATTTATTTCCAATCAGTGAGAGTGCTTTCATCTTTAGAAAGATTAAGACAACCATGTTCGTATGGGTAGAGGAGTTGGTTTGAGGTTGTGGGTGGACAATTCGTGGTCTCGGGTTTGACTCTTGTCCGGATTTGCCCGATAAATCTGGCTTGCGGGTGGTGTACCCTTGATACCCAAGATAAGGGATGGTAGGTCGCAGGGACACCTCAGAGTTTAAAAAAAACAGAAAACCATTTAAATTGAACTTTATTAACAAACTAACAAAGTTAAGACAAGCAAAAGCTTTAGTGATTTCAATGCTTGCATGGCAAACTCATCTTTAGATTTTCAAAGTACCTTGCGTAGCTTATTATAATGGAGTGTTATTAAAACTTCAAAGAGTACCTTTTATAGCTTTTTTATATTAGAGGGTTATTAAAACTTTAAAGAGTTGTAGTTCAATTGTGATATTTGTGATACTGGTGGTATTTTTCTTTGATTATGCCATCCACCAAGCTTCAAAATCTTTAAAAATAGTATATAAAGAATGGAGTTGAGATCATCTTCCAGACAATTTTGATAAATAGATAACCCTCAAAATTGTAAATAATATAAAAATCATCCTTTTCAACCATAAGATAAATATTTATGTATACCTGAATGTAATGCTCGTCGGATGGATCAAGGGGAGCCTTGCCCATGTCCCCGAAGGCAAGAAATCTAAGGTCGCTGGCACCTGCTGCAGGAGGGGTAGAAAAGTTTACAGCATTACTCCACCCCACATCATCGCTGATTACAGGAGAATTTCAGATTTGCAAGTCAAGAAATACTTAACTCTCAAATAGAATGTTAAGAAAAAATGGTATACCTTCCATATTTGTAAACGTAATTGGATGAAGGAAGAAGTCCATTCATTAGGGCTGTATGGATATATCCTGGATCGTGCCACCCAAAGTCTTTAGCTGGGCTTGGAATGAGCAGGCTACCTAGAATAGAAGAACAATAGTCAAAAACAACTTTTATAATCCAGAATGACCACCATAAGCAAAGAAATTCTTTTCCAAATTCAGGATGAACAGAGAATGTACTCAAGGGTCATAGTATTCACCACACATATCATCTTGAGTGAAAGTAGTAACATTGGACCTGGACAAAATTCCAGGTCCATATTGGACAAACTGGGTGCTATTGCTTCCACTGATCCATGTTACTCTCATCTATAATCCCCAAAATGAAATACCATTCAGAGACAGATATATAAACTGTGAAGATGAAAACCATAATTGATTAGAACATGTATAAACATATGAAGATGAAAACCATCATTTCTTACAGAGGACCCTGTGGAATCTATGCTTGAGAGATGTGCGTAAAGAGGCATATTTGGGTTGGAGAACTTGAGAGGCTGAGACCTGTGAAGGATGCAGGGGTTACCATAACCACCTCCAAAAAGAACAAACTCTATGTCTGTGCGTATATTCACAATGTGAAATGTTACAGAGCCACTGCATGTCTTCACCACACAGCGCCCCCCCTTCTTCTTTTCGCATCTGCTTTTCTTGCATGATTTGTAGGAAGGATCATTCTTCATGAACTGGGACTGTCATCATGCATTTTATCCAGTAAAAATCATTTATTATTCTATTAAACAGCAGGCATGGAAGTTCAATTTAATCTTTGCCTCAATTGTTTTTACCTTAACCAGAGGCCTGTTTTTACTATAATCAGAGCTGACATAGCCAAAAGAAAAAATAAATTTAAACTTTATTTTCCCATAAGTTTTCCACAGCTTATGGTGTATTTACAAGAATGTTTTAAAAAATTGTATGTTTTTTAAAATCAATGTTGCCGATTGTACTCTCCCTCTTACTGATGTTGAATTGCAGAGTAGAATTTGAAACATTGATTAAAAAAATACACAATTTCAATTTCTTTCCAAAACATTCTTCCTCTTACAGATGATGGATTGCAGAATACAGTCTGAAACGTTAATTAAAAAAATATACATTTCAATTTCTTTCAATAACATTCTTTTGAATATAAACTTATTTTTCTACCATAGAAGAGGAATATGATTTACCTTCACAGGGTAGTGACATAACAGAGGATGTGAATGCAGATCTCCAGTTTCAATGTAGAGGAAGCCATTCAAAAGACAATTGGTGATGCTGTTCAACATTAGTTACAACTTCAAAATTTAGCCTGAATTTATTGCTTGTGGAATTGAACAACCAAACCACAAAGACCAATACACATATAAATCTCATTACAGCATTGAATTCTATTCCATACTTGCAACTTGAAGGGGAAATCATGGCAACCCAATCATCATCCTTGGGATTCAACATCCCCTGGATGGTCACATTCACGAACTGTTCATCTTCAAGGGGTCCTGTTGTACTCAAATTAAATTTTACATACAAATTCCTGTCTGAACACTGCTTTAAAACCCTTCTGTTAATGCATCTAAACCCTGTTTCACACGGAGCATCTTGACCCATTTGGGTATTCAAGAATGTGGATCCATTGCAGAGTGGAAGATAATTGAGACAAGAGAACAGAATGATATATAAAATTCCACAGAACATTCTGTCAACTCTGAATGCCCACATGGTTGCAGGAATTTGCAATTTGGTTGCTGATTTGCAGGGCAGTGAGAAAAGGCTAGAAACCAAATTTCCCAGAAACCAAGAATGTTCAATAATTCAGCTATCTGTCAGAACATATAAGTTCTAAGCAACTTGATCATTCCAAAACGTACGTGCAAGGCTGGTCTTCGTGTTAACTTGCATGGAACTCTTGCATGATCGAACATTCTTCATAGATTGAAAATTTCGATTACATTCAGGTTTATAATAATAATTTTTCTTGTCCTCATCGAAACACTTAACTTATCTCATCACTCCAGATAACTAAAATTTGCAGGGCCAACCAAATAAAGAGTATATCCTCATTGGTATTTTATTCAATTGGTTGAGAAGTGCCCAAAATGAATAACTCAATCCACATGTTACAGACGAAGGTATTATGATTTCTTAAGATGGGTTTTAGTTGTTTTCAAGGAGTCACTGGAATCCTCTGCCAGGTTTAGAGTGATTGGACAATGGTAAGCAATACGTTTGGTGTGAGGTAATGAATTAAGGACCACTTCTCTGAAGATAACGTTCCGTGAACGTTACAATGTTGGAGATCCAACTGGTTTTGTCAAGAGCCAAGAGCATTAATGTCTTTTAAGATTATGTTTGCTTTTTCAGAAGTTTTAAGAATATGAGGGAATATGCTTGGAATATGGGTGACATTTTATTGTTGTACGAAAAATAAGCAAACCTTAAATAAATTTAAAATTGAAGATTGATATCTTATAAGTTTGATCTTAGATAAATTCAAATTTGGTAATTGAGATGGATTAAAGTTTATTTGGAACTTTATGTTATTTTGACTTCGATTGTTGAGTTAATGTGGTAAAGAGTTTATATAGAAAATTTTAATATAATTGAATTTGGTATTAGAAATTTGGAACAAATCAATATAAATATTTATAAAATTTAAGATATAGCTGTGTTATGGTTTAGTTTAATTTAGATGTGATTTTTTATCAGGTGGCTCAACTCTATCTATTATTGAATTTGAACTTCTATACTTATAAATAATGTTTGTCTCTATGATATCTATGTTGAGAAAATAGGGTATTGCTAAGAAGTACTTTTAGGCATTTTTGTGTACAAAAGAAAATATGAAACTTTCTTGATGATAATTAAGTCCTTAGGATTAATTCAATAAATAGTAACGACTTTGTTGGTGCCCAAAAATGTTGAATTGGATTTCCTATGGACTTGCCAATCCAATGTTTAGAAAACCAATTGTTTTTGGCCAACTAACGGGAATGATCAATTATGATCCTCTTCCCCTGCACTTCTAGC
>MU226504.1:1206450-1228973 GCA_018584345.1 Thuja plicata | reverse complement strand
TTGAGATAATACAAATATCCAATTGATGGGGAAATGAACTACACTTTATCAATCTTAAAATCTACATATGAGACCTTGATATGGAATCATGACCTTGAATAAATCTCCTTATATATATATATATATATATATCCCTCTCCCTCTTCCCTCGTATCTATATCTTCCACCATACCTCTCCCTCTCTATCTTCTTATCTCCATCTTTACCTTTCTCTTTCACTTTATCCATTCATCATCCTCTTCCTCTCTCACTAGATATCTTCATCTTTTCATGTATACCTTTTTGTCTCCCCTCCATCTCTAGACATGTATTCCTCTATGTCCCTCCTCCCTCTCCCTAGGCCTCTAAATCTACATCTCTTTTCCTCTCCATATGTAGCTCTTTGTATTTCCTCTTACATGTCTCCCTCTATGTCTATCTAGTTCTCTCTACATATGTAAAAATAGACCAAAATATTCCCACCACTTTGACATTACCAATTGCACACCAAGGTAGAATTGCTAGTTTAATCTATGGAAACATGTTTACTTGAATGTACCTTGGATTTAGAGGTCCTTTAAATAACTATTGAAGATTGATATTAAGAAGAAGGAATCCTTTTTCGTTTGACTTGTTGAAAATCAAAGCCTTTGCATAGATTTGATAGTTCTTAACATGGCTTTTAATAAGAAAAAAAATTAAAAAGAACAATTATTAAGTGTTAAATGATAGTTATTTATTTTATTACACTTAGGATTATTAAGCATAATTAGTCATCCATGATCTTTTAACACTTGTCTACACAAGTCATCATTATTTAGGAGTCTACTAGAGATGTGTTAATTTCTTGGGTAGTTTTTCCACCACTCCAATTCTTTACTCCTTTTGTGGTTGGACTTAGTTGCACTTTCTACCAATATGTACTTTACTTCTCTAATGAATCCATGGTCGACTCTGGGCTTTCATTTTTTTGTTGTTCTTTAATATTATTTATGTGAACTTTTTTGGTCTCTAGCCCTTGGTCACATGGGATTTTAGCCCATGGTTCTTTCCAACCCTGGGGGGCTTAACTTTGGTCCCTATTTCTTATTTGTGGTGGGAAAACAAATTTTGGTGAGGGTAAAACATTATTCATCACGAATACAACGTACACACTCTTGTACTAGCATTATAAAGTACTATTTTTAGTATTTTTTGGGTTTAGTTACAAAATATTCCTATGAAGTGCCAAAATAAGGGGGAACTAAATAATCTAGGGGCAGTCTTGGTGTGTTTTCTAGTTTTCATTTTTTTTATTCAAAGTGATCACATCTCTCACAAATAATCCCTTCCATTTGAGTATTCTGCAGAATCCTTCTAATAAATAAAAAATAAATTGTGGATTGGTGGAAAGTATAGGCATACAAAAAAAGAATATTGGTTTTATCAAATTGAGGAAATGCATAAAATTCTTCTCAATCATGGTATTTCCTTACCTAATTCTCCAACTCATACAAAATCACCATCCATTCTCACTTGGCCATCCAGCGGGACACCAACACTTTTTGCTACATCTGAATCTATTGTTTTACAAATTCTTCGCATTAGGCATTTTCTATAGTCACACCAGATCCACCATATTGGGATGTATATATATTAGACATAAAATATTTTTGTAGAGTCCCTTCTTGGAGATTTGGATGACAACATTGAAGACATTCCTCTTCTATTTGGTGATGAATTTCAGGAATTTTTATCACCATTTCCATCTTTGGACATTGCTCTTACCTCACCTACATGAGCTCCCATCATGAAAAAGTGTACAAACATTCATGAGTTGCAATATCCAGCTCAACTATCTTCATCTACAGAAGTATCAGATTCACATTAGTTTAGACATGACCATGCATCTATGGTCCCTGTTCCAGAATATTTCATGACATATGATCCATCACAAATCAACATTGGCTTGGATATCTTTGAGAATCATTCGAAGGCATCACTGGCATCATTTCAATCTTTGGATTATGTTCAATATTTAGAGAGATTCATCTCGCTTCTTACATATTCCTATATGGAATGGATAGTGATCTTGCACACATTTATGGTATTGTTTCTTCCCAATGGGTGGAATTTCGTTCAACGTTCATGGATCATCTTTAGCATCCAGTGTCGAGCATCTACCAACACTATATGGATTTCATCACTTCATATCTTCTGGGGGTCATATGATCTTCTCTACTTTCTCTCCTAAGAGGAGAGCATATTGTACATTGTGATAGAAGTATTTTGTAGTAGTTTTTGGGGGGTTACCATGTGTCCTCCATCTATCACTCTACTTCTTCTTCCCTTTGACATGTCATTCCCTCTTATCTCTTTTTTAGGGAGGTTTTGTTCCCAATGGGTTTTCCTCCTTTCTCCTTACTTATGAGTTATTTACATTATAAATGAGTACCTCATCTAGCCTTGTTGTCAGGACTGATATCTTTCTTATCCTCCAAAGTTATTCTTAAGGGGGTTGTTAGTGTAATTATTTATTTTATTACACTTAGGCTTATTAAGCCTAATTAGTTGTACATGATCTTTTGGCACTTGTCTAGACAAGTTGTCATCATTTAGGAGTCTACTAGAGATGTGTCGATTTCATTTTGACACATCATCCTTGTTTATTGGGTGATTTTGCCACCACTCTAGTTCTTTCCTCCTTTCGTGGTTGGACTTAATTGCAGTACTTTACTTCTCCAATGAATCCATTGTCAAATTTGGGCTTTCATTTTGCTATTGTGCTTTAATATTATCTCTTAGATCTTGTTGGTTCTTTAATTAAGGATAAGATCAAGATCCACATATAGAAATGAACTTAGATTTATATAAGCTTTATCTAAATAATTTGAATTCTTGAACAACTTAATACCAATTAAGCACTAGACTATTACACTAGAAAATATGGGTCAAATCGAGTCTTAAATGAGTGTGTAAAAGTGTGAATGGTTTACTTTTTATCGCTGCATTGTATCCCCTTTGAATCACATTTGGCTACTGTGATTCATGCATGTTTATGTAAACAAACAACCAATATGAAAGAAAATGAAAAATATATAAAAGGTTATGGATATGAATGATGTTTTATTCATGCCTCATTTAATGATATTTCCATATTTAGAGGTAAACACAAAAATTTCAATTTTCATGATTTTGGACTAAGATCAACTATATATTTTAAGACTATATATGATGAATTACAATAATATTAAGCAATGGACTAGTCCCACTATAATGATTTTGGACTATGATCAACTAAGGTATGATATCAAATAATGAAATTAATCTAGAATGTGAACCATAACATGAATATGACTATAGTATAAGTCATTAAACATATTAACAAATAATAAGAAAAAAATCCTTAAAAAATAAGATTTTTTTGCATGAACTCTACCATAAATATGATCTTTTCTACTACTAATGATCCTTGATTGATGTTGTAGACGTCCAAAAATATTAATATTATTATTAATATTAAATTCCCTCTTATTCCTCTAACTATTTAATTCAATCAATTAAATAGTTTCATAGTTGGTATTTATCAATGATCAAATACTATTCCAATGTATTTTATTTAAATACTTTTGCCTCACAAAATCCCCTTTTTATTAAATTTATATTTATTAAAAATACCTCCATATTCCTAATTCTTCTAAACTATGATTTATTCAAATCTAATTTGAATTATAATCTAAACCCTAGCTAGGAACCTATTAATCCAACCTAGAGACCTACCCTAAGCCTACCCTATTCCTACTCTACTCCCATCACCTCATTTCCTAAGCATGTTTCCCTACTTAACTATCCTTTAATCATACTTAAAGGGTGATTCCTAATATTTTTAAGGCTAATGGAATGCTCAACCACATGGGGAAATTCTCTCCAAAATGGGCACCCATCCCTCTTAAATTCCTCTTACAAGTTTGTCTCCCACTTGGAAATCTTGAGCCACTCAACATTTAATGTCAAGTTTGACTCAAATTTAGCCATCCCTTCAAGCCTATGTGTCCCTTATGTGGCTCTTATGTGGATGCCACATAGATGCCACCTCATCCAAGCCCTCATCTACTCTCCCAAAATTCTATAAATAGAGGCCTTCTCCCCTTCATTTTTCATCTCTCATTTTGCATTGTTATTATGCTAGAATTGCTTTAGATTTTCATAGTTGTTTTCATGCTCATAGTTTCTTGCTTAATTCACTTAGAAATCACTTGCTAGGATGAATTTGGTAAATGAATCATAGTTTCTTACATTGTCTTGCATTTCAATCATAGTAGTTTAATCACTTGGAGAAGTTTGAGACTAGTTACTCCATACTAGTTCTTGAATCCTTCTTTATACTTGCATTAATCTTACTCATTCCACTTTGGGATCCATTGCATTTTGTGTGTTTGAGAGAGCGCACCCACATCCATAAAAATGAGAAAATCAAACAAGTTAAATAGGGTGCTTACTTGTTTTAGCTCAATCTGATGTTATTTGGTGTTCTTTGTTGCTTGCTTTCTCTTCCATATGATTTTGAATTGATTATATGTGCTAACCCACTAATCTTGCATGTCTGAGCTTTCACCCAACAGGTTTTAACCATTAAGAATTCCTCATACACATTCTGGCATGCCTGGTGGGACCCATGTCCCTAAAATCCTTCTAGTTTCTTGTCAATTTCTTTAAATTTTGCCAAACACGCAGATCGACGTCTGCATTTTTACGGAGAGGCGTCTGTGCAAATGTCATTTCTATCTGCACTACCATTCTGCATCTATGTTGAACCAACATTTGTGACCTGAATCAGCGTCTCCACCTGGCATTGCTAGATTGAGACTTTCCAAACATAATTTTTTTGTTTTTCAAGATTTACTATCTTTCCCACCGCTTTTTAATATTTGAGCATTCTATTTTTTAGCAGAGATCCATTTTACAAGCAGTTATAATGCCACATTTTTATTAAGGGAACGAATCTTGATAAATTATTAAAGATTACTAGCTTTTAATTGTTTGGATAATCTCAAATGGCTAAATTTGATCAAGTTAAAGACTAAGAAGGAAGAAAAAGTAACTTTGTTTGCTATTTTTGCTATGTTTTTGTGAACTTGTAGGTACAACAGTGTCTGTGGAAACGTGGATTCAGTTTTCGGCATCTGTGCAAATGCTAGTTTAGAAAATCATCTATTAGTGTCTGCATTTCACGAATTGGCGTCTCCGACTGGTATAGCAGTTTTTTGGTGTTCTGTGTTTTCTGGCTTATTTTCCTGCATTCTGTCATTTTTAAGCTAAAACATAGAATCAATGTCTGCGCCCTGAATCGGTGTCTGTGCTCTAACAGACTAGTTTTGATCATTTGCTAACAATTTTTTAAGTGGTTTTTTGTGTTTTCAATGTTTGTCCAGGGCTAAAATTGAAACTACTAACCAATTTTCTTGCAACACCGCTTGTTAAAGACACAAATTCAAAAATACTCACGTTTGTCTTGCAGGTTGTCTCAAATCAAAAATCGACCAAACGATCGTGTTTGCTTTAACTTTTTTTAGCCACCTAGACTAATTAGCTAGATTTGTTTGTCTAATCCAAAGCAAGTGTTAGGGGATTATGCTCTCTTCCCTTTTGGGAAGATCAAAAACCTAAACACACTTGCTTTAGGTTAAGAAAATAAATCTTTGGGAAAAACAAACTTGTCTTGCATGTCTAGGAGAAAATGACATTGGGTAGGAGAGTATGCTCTTTTCCCCTTGTAGGAAAATCAGAAATCTAGACCCCTTTTGTCGCCAATCCATGTTTTTCAAGTTAATCCTTTAGATGGTCCTTCCGGTCGAGGAAAAAATCTCTCGGGAATGACCCACGTGAGAGTGAGGTGTAAGCCACACCACTCTAACTCACGTTAATCAAATTTTCTCTTTGGGGTTAAAGCCTCGGGAGTCGATTGGCATTTGAGCTTATACTCAGCTCTCGTCTAACTTAAGTGCGGCCTCGCAGTCTCAATCACATTTACGTGACCACTTTTGTCAAGAAGCTCTATGGGGCTATACACCTAAATCATGCTTGCACAGACATAGAGGATACAATCAAACAGAGACACTTACTAAACACTCTAAGCATAGAAGCTACCTAATTAACCTCTGAACAGTGCTTTATTATAGTGCCAGGGGGGGAATAATCTCCCCCCAAGATCCCCATCATATGTGTCCCAAGGTATTGTGTTGCGAAAGAAATCTTCGTAGCACGACAACAATGCATGGAAAAAGGCAAAAACACGGGCGCCCTTTCGGGGGTGACACTGTTGTGTGAGCTGACGAACTACCAAGCAATGGGTCTATAATATTTCATTTGAATCCAATTCCTTAGGTAGATGCGTGCTTGAAGTGTTTGAAAAACATTTGCAAATCCAAAACACAACGGAATACCCAACAACCAATTTGTCACTTGTTTGTATCCTTCAAGGTTGCTTTGTCCCTTGTTGGATTTTTTTCACACCCATGCATGTTATTTTCTGATTTGATGGTGTTGAAATTGGTTCTTTCCATAGAACAAACCTATTAATAATAAAAAAGAAATCAAACTTGTGCCAAATCATCAAGACAACATCCTTTTGCATATTTCCGTGAGCTCTATTTTTTAGAATTTGGTCTTTTATGAGATATGTCCTAAAAGCTCCAACTATTCATCCAAAATCAGATCTATTTATAGGACATGACCGATTCCAAGAAGCATAAGAAGGTAAAAAATCCATTACCACCCATGCAAAGAGAATAAAAAAACACAACTTGAGAGGCTAACAAGTACCAACACATAGTCTATTCCATCAAGCAAGAAATCCATAAACGAGAACAATTCGACAAAGTGATATACAACAACAAGGTTTCTCACTTTATGGGCAAATATTGTCTAAAATTTCCTTTTTCAGAGTTGAGAAATATGACTAGCTAGTTTACCATGACAAACGAAAGTTCCTCCTCTTCTTAAGCTCACTTAGCATACATTTTGGAACCTCCCTTGGGTTGTCATCTTTAGAAGCACATCACCCACTCAACACCAACATAATCCTGCATAATCCAATCCAATCCTAGTCAACTTAGCATCATCCAAATCATCATCCAAGGCATCCTTAATCACATCCCTCACTTGCTATTTGCATCCCCTTTTGAGTTACTTAAAACCTACATCTTAATCAAAAACCCCCATCCTAAAGTGTCCTTTACTAAGCATTGTTTAGGACAATCCTCTTTACCTTTGCAACCTCATCACCTTGATCAAAAGGTTGGTTTGCATTGATAGAGAATCCTTTCTTTGAAAGACCAAAATTTTGTTTTAGGTAGACAATCATATCCACTTGATCTTACACTAGGGAAAGCAACCCTTAATCCTTGCATACATCAAGTTATCCTTAATCTGTAGGAGCATATCCATCATCCTAGATGCATCCTAGTCCTAGCACCATCATCCTTAGCTTCCTAGGCACATCCTTGCATCACATCTTGCATCTCATATCCCCTTAGGGTAGTCATTTCATGCCACCTATCACACGAGCCACTAAGAAGAGGAATAACATGGACCCTAATCTTGCCACTAGTTCATCTAATCCTGTGACTGACAACACTAATGCCATAGTTACTTATGCACCTCAGTCTGGGAAACAAATTGAGCACATCTGGGTAGCTACTAATGAGACGCCTACCATGAGTACCATAGAAACATTTATCAATCATCCAGGACATATCCACATGGTGAACACCATGAGTGGATGTAGCAACAATCAGGTAATTTTGGACATTCAGCAACAAGGAATTCAACTCCCGCCTTGGATTATACCCAAACTTGTCACATGACCTATGGCACTTCCAGGGGAACATCCTCATCCCACTAGAAATGAAGTTTTTGATCCACTTCATCGAGCCCTACAAGTGGGAACTATTATCGCACAAGTAGTCCAACCTACCATCCAACCCTCCATCATGCACATGACACTTTCCTCCACCTTAGGAGCCCTGCCTCTTGATCCAACATCAACAGCACAAGCCATACCCCCCATCTCTATGCAAGCACCTCCTCAATTCACAACCGCTCCACTTTTGCAAACATTCTCGACATTTGTGGCATAATTTCCACCACCACCAATTAGCACACAACAAACCACCATTCCACCCATCCCTACTCAGCCCATTCAAAGTGCAACAATCAGTTCGCAGCATCAAAGAACCCAAGTCTCCATGCCTATTCCGCATTTCTTTACCACAGGCATGCCACCTACCAACACCTATAACCAACCCTTATATCTGAAAGGGTCTACTTTCCCCACTCCACTAGTAATGCAATTGCATTGCATGCCAACAACTTTGCCGCAAATACAAACCAATCCAAATCCTCCCATGCAACAACCATCTACCAATCCCTTCGTCATACCCCAAATACCCATCCAGTAGCAACAACCAATCTAGCAACAACAACAACCAATCCAACAACAACAACCAATCCAGCAACAGCAACAACCAATCCAACAACAACAACAACAACAACCAATCCAACAAAAGCAACAATAATCCATCCAGAAACAATAATCCATCCAGCAACCATCCTAGCAAAAACAACTGCAGCAGAAAATTACCAACCCATTCACATCCCAAGCACAACAGCAACAAATCAACCCCTTAACAGCTGCGCAGTCCACCCTCCAAGTTACATAACAGCCACAACCACAAATGCAAGGGGAAAATCCCTTCATGGCACAACCACTGCAATAGTTTTCTAATCCTTTCATACAACCCATACAGTAACAACAAACTCTTTTTTCCAACTACCTAGCCATGCCATCTTCTGCTACATCACAAACCATTCCACCTCCATAGCAATTCAATGTTCCCACTAGGGGCATTCCACCACAAAATACCTATCCTCTACTCTATACAAGTGCGCAATAGGCTCATCCCACCTATCCAATGCCTCAACAAATACAAGCATACTTCCATCGGTTGCAACAACCTTATCAAGCGCCACCACCTCCTCCACTGCAATATTCCCCTCAGCCCCAGCTTCCACCACAATAGCCCGTATACACTGACCAACAACCATCATATCAAAAACCACAATATCCCCCATAGAACCCTCCATATTCACCATTTGATCCATATCAGGTTCAAGGAACCCATGCAATCACGGTTAATAATCCTCCCCCTCAAATCAACCATGAGTGGGAGGAAATTAAGAATGCTCTCAAAGAGCTAAAAGCAGGGACTGAGGCTAAAACATTCAAGTTTGAAGAGGGGTTTCCTTATCTGTTTGATCAATCTAACACTGCCATACCCTTCCCCAAGCACTTTGAGACACCCAAGTTTGATAAATATCAGGGAAAGGGAGATCCTATGAGTCACGTGAAAGAGTTCTACATGGCATGTCAAGAAGTGGCCTATAGGGATAATTTCCTTATGAGACTATTCCCAAGAGCTTAGGAGGAACTGCTCTTGAGTGGTTCTACAAAATCCCCTATGACACAGTCTCTACTTTTGCTAAAATATCTAAAAATTTTGTGGCCCAATATGCACATAATGTCGAAGATGAACTCTCACTCCTTGATCTATGCAATTCCAAACAAAAGGGAGGAGAAAGCCTGGCTGATTACCTTCAGCACTGGCAAGGGCTTACTACAAGGTTGTCCTATCAACCCCCTAAGCAACATCTTATCAAAATATTCATTAACAAACTCCATCCTAAGCTCGCCTATCACATGAGCATGAATTGCATACAAACTTATCAAGACATCCGGATCAAAGGCATGGATCTTGAACGAGGTCTCATAGAAGATGGTGCCATCAAGCACTACAAGGAATCCCAAGCTGACAAACATAATAATGATCGATCATGGTATTGGAGCAAGAACAAGAATGCAATAACTGATGGAGCCACTGACACCAAACACGTTCAGGTTGTGGTAGCTGGTCCTAATGCACCTGCCCAAAATTATTAGCAAGTATAGCCAGTATACCCTCAACCTCCTCCCATGTATCAACAACCCACTCTCATGTATCACCAACCAACGTACCAGAAAAACACACGCCCTCAAGGCGCGACTATCGAACCCCTTCCAGGGACATCATATCAACCCAACTACCAAGGTCCCATGAACCTGAAAAATGCTATATCAGTCCCACATGGACAACAAAGGCCTCACACTTTGAATCTACCATAACGTACATTTACCCCTTTGGGTGAACCCATAGATGTCATCTTTCATAGAATGGTCCAAGCTAACCAAGTCGTGTATCCAAAAATGTAGCCATTTGATGACTGGACACCTAAGCCTGCCTAGTATAAAGATAACAAGTACTGTGAATACCATTGTGTTAAGGGACACACCACCCTCAAATGCATTAATATAAAACATTACATCCAGGATCTCATCGACCACAAAGATATCAAAGTGGACTCTCCTACCCAACCATCGCCAAACACGGGCCTTAAAATCTATCAAAATGCATTTCTTGAACACACCTCAGGTAAAGGCCCGGGCAATCCTACTCAATCCTCAGATCAGGGGAAGGGTAAACAAGGAGAAAATACTGACAGAAAAGATTATACAAATGCATATATCAAGTATGATAATCTCATCGGCTGCATATCTCAAGTCCAGTCCTTCGTCAATGTCATCCATGTTAAGGGTGCCGATAACAAATGCACAGTCACCACTCGTAGAGGCAGAATAACAGTTGCAGGTGTTAGTCCCACTCCATCTGTTGGTACCTAATACAACATTTTGGAACACCTAGGGAATACTCTGGCCCAAATTTCCATCCTGGATCTCCTCTTCACCTCACCCACCTATCAAGAGATCCTCAATAAAGCCCTACAAGAATCCTGTGTTCCCAGCGACATCAACCTCATTGAATTCCAGAACTATGTCGAACACCTGTCTGCATCTTATGGGGTCTCCTTTAAACCAACAGACGTACCCTCAGAAGAACTCAATCATAATCTCCCACTCTGTATTGCTGTCATGGTTAAATATTTTACCATCAAACGGGTCATGATAGATAATGGTTTGGCCCTAAATCTATCTACTTTGAAATTCATAAAATAGTTGGGTTGCACTGAAGCAGATATAACAAATGAAGTCATTACCATCAAAGCCTATGAAAATCTAGAGCATACTTTTGAAGGCACCATATCATTACCCATCCAAGTGGGCCCTGTTATCTAGGATACACTATGTCGTGTTGTTGATCTTGACCTTCCCTTCAACATCCTCCTTGGATGCCCATGGATTCATTCTATGCAAGATGTTCCCTCCACCTACCATCAGTGCATCAAATTCCCATATAATGGCACTGAGATCACCATCTGCACAGATCCCAAGCCCTTCACATACTGCAATGCGTTGGAAACTTCCTTTCCATATTCCAATCACTGTTCCAGGATCGATATTGGCACCTCTTTCACCAGCTCATCTTGAACCCATTCAGACCCAGAAGCAATCCTTTCCTCCACCCTTTCCACGATCAAGATCAACAACAAAGGTTGTGGTGAGTACAGTTTATCTAATGCCTTCGCAGTTGGAGCATTGCCAATTGATTCACACACTCAAGGCCGCCAACCTAATCTAAGCAAGATAGAACTAAAGAAAACCAAGGCACTACAATTTGGTCCTACCAATTTTATCTCAAAGGGTACTTTGAATGGCTAGGAAATGACACCAAACATCAACCAATGGCTCTATAAGGATCCACCACCCAAGGATACAAGTCTCCTCAATTACTTCAAAGGTAAGTACCCTGCAACTCACAAGATGGTGACAGAAAATGGAACTACCAAGGAGGTGGCCTTGGTTATGAAGAGCAAGGAATGAAAGATCCTATTGTACCTACCCAATGAGAAAAGCACCTAGGCCTTGGCATGAGATCTGACAGGAATGGGGGCACCAATGAAAACATCTATGCCTCTTACCCTTCCCTGGGCAAAATTGCTAACATCGAAGATGTCCCAGAAGAGAAAGTTGTGAGAGCCTATGACGATGTCTTTGATGATGAAACCTTCTTGGGAAATTCTTTCCTACACTAGCTTTCTATTCTCTTCATTGACCTTCCCCTCCGCCATCCTGAACTCATAGACTGGGACCAACCAAGTGTCGTGCATGTTGACGAGTTCCAAAGTGAGGACGCGCTCCTAAGCTTTATGGTAGCAATTGAGAAAAGCAATGAATAGGGGCAAGACTCAGCATATGTCTACAAAATGGACCCAAAGGCATAATTTGGGGAAGAGGAGAACTTTAGCCACAAAAATGAAGAAGAAAACAAAAATAAAAAAGAGAAAAAATGATCCCCTAGCGAAAACCCCTCTGGGGTGCTATCTGATCATAAAAAAGTAAAAACAAAGGGTGTATCCGCTAGCAAAAACCTTCCTAAGGTGCCAGAGGATGAAGACTCTCCTCTACCTCTAATCCATGATTACAGGCCTAAATATTCATCGATTCTCATCGAAGAAACAAAACCAGTCAATCTGGGCACCAAAGAGAATCTTGATATCACATGCATAGCAGCATCTTTGACTGAAGTAGAAGAAAGCGATCTTGTCACTTTATTGAAAGAATCCATCAATAAATTTTCAAGGTCTTACTCCCACATGTCAGGATTAGACCCCAATTTAGTGGTTCACCATCTTCCAGTGGACCCAAATATCAAACCTGTCAAACAAAATCTCAGAAAGATGCACCCTAAAGTGGCACGACTTGTCAAAGTAGAGCTAGAAAAGTTACTCCAAGCCAAGATCATCCGCACCATTGACTACTCTAACTAGTTTTCTAACATGGTGCCAGTGTCTAAACCTGATAAATCAATCAAGATATGTACAGATTTCTGAGATCTCAACAAGGCATGTCCCAAGGATGATTTCACATTGCCCAAAATAGACATGATCATGGATCTCATAGCAGGACATGAGATGTTGTCACTCGTGGACAACTTTTTTGGATATAATCAGATCTATATTGCAAAAGAATATCAACACAAGACAACAGTCACAACCCCCTGGGGAACCTTCTACTATAACATGATTCCTTTTGGCTTGAATAACTCTGGGGCAAGCTATCAAAGGGCCATGACTGTCATTTTTCATGACATGATACACAAGATTCTTGAAGACTATGTCGATGATATCTTGGCCAAGTCAGTAAAAAGGGAAGATCACCTAGACATTTTGGAATGTGTCTTTGACAGGATTCAACACTACTACCTAATGCTCAACCCTAAGAAGTGTATCTTCGGGGTCACGTCAGGAAAACTTCTTTGGTTCATTGTATGCAGACAAGGCATTGAAATAGATCCAAAGAAGGTGCAAGCTATCATAGTGATGCCTCCACCAAAGACAGTCTGACAAATGCACAGCCTCCAAGGAATGCTACAATATGTGCACCATTTTATCTCTCAACTAGTAGACAAGTACCAACCATTCACTCATCTCCTACAAAAATATAACACATTCAAATAGGATCCTCAGTGTTAGAAGATTTTTGACAAGATCAAATAATATTTGGCTGATCTACCCATCTTTGTACCACCTGTACCCGGTCGACCACTTATCTTGTATATTTCTACTACTATGACAACACTGGGGGCACTCCTTGCTTAGTTAGATGACGAGGGCAAAGAAAGAGCTATTTATTACATCGGTTGGACTTTAGTAGGTTATGAGCTCAATTATTCCCCTATGGAGAAAGCATGTCTGGAAGTGGTCTTTGCCACTCAAAAAATTTGCCACTATATTCTTAGTAATACAACCAAGCTCATTTCAAAAGTGGATCCTCTCAAGTACCTACTCTCCAAGACTACTCTCACAGGATGAATGGAAAAATGGGTTATGTTACTAAGCAAGTATGATATTCAATATGTAGACATAAAATCCATAAAGGGCAAGTCATTGCAGATCAACTGGCATAAGCGCCATTGGTAGACACATATCCTCTGATCACAAAATTTCTAGATGAGCATTTATGCATGATCGAAGAGAAACCTACATGGAAACTCCACTTTGATGGGTCCTACACAGCTCATGGTGCAGGGGCAGGAATAATTTTTGTCACACCTCAAGGTGACTACATCCCTATGTCATTCAAATTGGGATTTCCCTGCATGAATAATATTGCAGAATATGAGGCACTAATCATAGGACTCCACATGGCTATAGAATGGAACATCACAGCTCTACATGTCTTTGGTGATTCCCAAATCATCATCAAACAATTTCTAGATGAGTATCAAACCAAAGACGACAAATTGACGCCATATAAGCAAATGGTTGATAAGATGAAAAAGCATTTCCTCCACTTGTAGATAGCACAAGTGCCACACATGTAGAACAAGGCTACTGATGTAATGGCCACAATTGGCTCCCTCCTAGAGATTCCTCACGAGTCTACGCAATACAAATTCTTAGTTGAGCAACTTCATGCTCCCGCTTATGAGAATAATGAATCGAATCACGTATGTGTCTTGGTTGGTCCCTAGTCCCCATGATACCATGACATCCAAGCTTACCTAAAAAATGGTATCATATCGCCTCATCTCATTGCAACCCAATGCCAAAAATTTATTTGTAGAGCTTCTCGATACACCCTCGTAGCCAACACCCTTTATCGTCGAGGCTATCACAATGTGCTCTCTAGGTGTTTAGATGAAAATGAAGCCTCCCAGGCTCTATAAGAGGTACATGCTGGAATCTGTAGTTCCCACATGAGTGGCATGGTCCTCGTCAAGCAACTTATATGTACAGGGTACTATTGGCCTACAATGGAACATGATTCTTGTGAGTTCATCAAGAAGTGTCTACCTTGCCAACAACATACCAATCTGATCCATGCTCCTGCATGGGACCTCAGACCTATTGCACCTCCCTGGCCCTTCTCTTGTTGGGGTTTGGACCTCATTGGTAAGATTACTCCCCTCTCTCATAAAGGCCACAAGTACATAATCAAAGCAATGGAGTACTTTACAAAGTGGGTTGAAGTAATTCTGCTCACCCTTACTATAGGTGTCTAGATCTCCAAATTCATCCTCTATCACATTGTCTGCCGCTTCGGCATACCCTCTACTATCTTCACGGATCATGGAACACCATTTGAAAATCAACACATCAGTGTTCTGTGTCCTCGCCTCCATATCCATCACCGTTTCTCTAGTCCATATTTCCCTCAAGGTAACGACCAAGCTGAAGCAACTAATAAAACCCTCCTCAAAATCCTCAAGAAAGTTGTCATTGATACTGGTCATGACTGGCATCTCTAGATCAACCCTGCCCTCTGGGCATATCGCACTTCCTACCATACTCCTACATGCACCACCCCCTATTCCCTAGTCTATGGTGCTGAGCCAGTCTTACCAATTGAGGTTGAACTACCATTCCTTTGAGTATCACTGAGAGGCATGGTTGATGATGAAGATTGTCAAGTAGCATAACTCACACAACTAGATCTTCTAGATGAAAAGTGCAAGAAAGCCTATGATAACCTGATTGTTTACCAAAATAGACTCAAGAAAAACTATAACAAGAAGGTCCACCCACACCAGTTCCAGGTGGGGGACCTTGTGCTAAAGGAAAATTAGAAAGTGGGTACTGATCGGGAAAAGAAAGGTAAGTTTGAGGTCACCTGGCAAGGTCCTTATGTTGTCACTGCATGCTTCAGTTCTGGGGCATATCAACTCTGCACTCCTAAAGGAGAACCATTGAATGATCCTATCAACATCATTCATCTTAGGCACTTCTATGCCTGGCGGCTGGTTGTTCATTCCAGTTTTCTGAGAAAATCCATAAAAAGTCCTGAAAAAAGTACAAAAACAATGTAAAATAGTCCTTAAAAAATCTCAAAAAAGAAGAAAAATGAAGCTAAAAAAAATGGTTGTCCTGGTGAAAACCTAGCAAATAGGCGCTTGGAAAACATCATAAACATAAAAAAAATTAAAAAAAATATAAAGAGACAAAAGAAAGAATAAAGAGAAAATTTTTGTCCAATGGTGAAAACTTGGCAATCAGGCACCTTGGACAAGTATGGGTAATGAAAACCTGGCAACAGGAGTCACACATAGTGAACCATTCCATTATCTATCAAAATCTCACTCCTTCATCTCCCCTATTGCATCTGCTTCTGCCTGAATCTTTCTAGTATTCCCTGGGTGTTTGCATATCACACAGACTAGTCTGAAATGATCCTCCTATCTCATGTCCTGAGCTTTTTTGTACACACAATCTTGTATATTCTTGTCCATACATTGTGCTATGCCAACCCCTAAGCTTCAGTCCTGTACATATTCTATCTGGTTTTCTTCTTAGTGTTACTTGTATATATCTCGTGTACTCAGTTGGTCTCCTTGTAGAACGTGATCCAGTTACGCTTTTAGAATCCTATGTTTCAGCAAGTTCCTTTTGGTGACATCTTGGTTCCGCAGTTTGATCGCAGTGCACCTTTGACCAATTAGATTTACAAATCCCATCTTTCTGGAAATGGGTCCTTTGAGGATGTATCCTTCCTCTCGTTGAACTAAATCTAGATGATCATCATCTCTAGGTTGTTGTAGGATATATCCTTCCTCTTGAAACTAATCAATCAACATACTAAACTATCACACACATTAAAAAGCAAGATCCAATCAAATCTTGGTAGCAACATGTGTACATAAATCACTTGTAATTATTCGCTTGTAATTAATCATTCAGTTTGTTCCTTGTATATTCGTGGCATGTCCAGTCCTTTCACCATCACACTAACATCCCGAGTCATCGTCATGCTAAGATTCCCTTCCTGGTCATTCCTAGTCCTCCTAGATGGTTTATCAGTTGATTGTGACCCACACCAAAAATACGGGTCCCATCTCATCCATTGCATCCATCGCATCCATTGCATCTAGTTGTTGCATTAGGTTCATCTTTAGATTGCATTGATCATCATTTAGTTGCATTGAGTTCATCATTTAATTGCATGGTTTAGATTCATTTTATCATCCTACATAGTTAAAATCATTTAGATTCATTTTCATCCTGCATTGTTAAATCATTTAGATTCATTTTCATCCTGCATTGTTAAATCATTTAGATTCTTTTTCATCTTGCATTGTTAAATCATTTAGATTCATTTTTCATCTTGCATAGTTAAAATCATTTAGATTCATTTTCATCCTGCATTGTTAAATCATTTAGATTCATTTTCATCCTGCATTGTTAAATCATTTAGATTCATTTTCATCTTGCATTGTTAAATCATTTAGATTTATTTTTCATCTTGCATTGTTAAATCATTTAGATTCATTTTCATCTTTCATTGTTAAATCATTTAGATTTCATTGTTAACTCATTTAAATCATTATAGTCTTGCATCGTTAAGATTCATTTAGATTCATCCTGCATTCATATACATATTCATAAAACATCAGCATATACATACATCATAAAATCAAATCACATCCTACATCTGCATACGTCAGTACATCATATAAGCATCATCCATCCTGCATTAGTCATACATCATATATACATAAGCATAAAACCATCCTGCATACACAACTTTTCATACATATGCATCACATCCTGCAAGCATCAATGTCAGTAACCATATAAGCATATGCATCATAACATCATATACATCAAAGCATGAGAATCATACATCATAAGAATCATAGAGCCCTCATAGATTATATATATATAACAAATGTCCATAAGTACAATGTCTGTCATCAATAAAATACATCGTGTGCACCTTGGTGCTGATATATGTATACATCTCATCTCAAAATGCAAAAATGTGTGTCACATAATCCTCTAAAAAATCATACAGGTGGCTGTGATGGTCCACCTCCCTGCCCTGGTGGTGGACGTGGTGGAATCTCCACAGATCCCTGAGACTACGAAGTTTGACCTATGGTCTGCGATCGAGACCTCTCTGATTACTCTCGCCTCTATCCCTCATGAACTAACTAATGATAAACACTTGATAATGGGTTTCCTCTCTGCCTACCCTGGTCGCATCTTGGTGAGCTACAAAAGCCTCTGCCACAACCTGTCCAGCCCGACCTGCAATGTCTACCTACCTAACGATATCTTGCTCAGTCCTCGGTACCTCGGCCTATCTCTATGCTGCATCCCTCTCTGAGGTCAATGCAAGGATCTCCTCTGTGGCTTGATCCATCTGCTTGGTCAAGGTCCCCAACTGATCTGTCAATGTACCTATCTCAGTTTGTAGCTCTGCAGTATCCTGTGTCAATTCAACCATGGAAAACTCTCCTGAGTCAACCCTGCCCTATAGAGTGTCAGGAGAACCCTTACCCCTGTCTACCCATGCTGTCTCTATAGCTAATTGCCCCTGTATTTGGGTCATCTCTATTTGTAGGTTGGTCTCAGATACCTCTGCCATCCCCAATAAACCCCGGAGTCATGCACACTTAGTTTGTAAGCTATCTCGCTCTACGATGACAATATCATGAGTATCCTGTGCAACAAATCCTGTTGGTGGCCCTTACGGCCCCTGTGGTACCTATACTTGTGGTGCTTATACCTATCCCTACAGTGGCACCTGAGGTGCCTGGTCCTATCCATCTCTTGGTGGCCCCTAATCTTGTCCAGCCACTGCCTGCGCCTCTGTTTGAGGTCTAACCTGTCTCTACTATGGCCTCCTCCTCTACCCTGTTGTCGAGGTCTCAGGGGAATCTCTTATGTTTGTCCCATCATCCACATCCATGTCTCATGTTGATTTCTCATGAGAAGCCACCTGAGTTGGGTTTGTGAGCTGTAAGGGCACATATGCGATCCACCATGCTGCATACTCAGTAGTCATCATTGCATCAATAACATCTGGTCGCACCACAAAGTCTACCTACGCCATAGTCCTCCAATATTCCCTCACTATGAGAGCATCGGTGTATCTCCCCCACATGCCTACCTCCCTAGTGACATGAGGATGTAAGTCATCCTCTGCCACCACCCCCTGCTATATTTTGAACTGTCTCATGACCCTGGATGGCCTATATCTCTCTATCTGGTTGATGGTCCTCCCCAGAAGAAAGCAATCAGTCTGCACATACAAAAGGTATAGAAAGTCCTCAAAACCATTCTCCACTCCCACCTACCAGTCCATAACTCCCCACGGCTCACAGAGTCTATATGGGGTCCAGCAGAAAACCTAAACCTCATCTAGCAGTCGATGCTAGTATCTGGTCTGATCGATGGAAGTATATCTCAAAGGTAGCCTGTATCTACATGCATATGGCTCTCCCAGCTACCGAGCCTCTCGAACTCTCATCGGCTAGAAAACTACAATGTGCTCCCATGCCCACACTAACAATAGAGTAACTCCCATCCCCATGTTGCGCACCCCACGGTACACTGCCATGACTAAATCATGGTACAATTGTCCTAGGACAATGTACCCCCAACAATAAGATGTGCACTCCTTTAGCATCTCTGCTAGCACCTGAGACCATCCCATGCCAAATCCATGACCAGCCAAATCAGCTAGCATCCGTCCTCTGATCAGTCCAACCAAGAATAGGGCTATCCACCGCAGTCTCCTGTCCACCACTAGGTGCTAGCACATCTAGGTCCTGTATGTAGGGATCCTCCTCATAGGCCTCCTAAACACAATCTCCATACAATGATGATTTTCCTCTAATCTATACTGTGGAATCGCCCCTCAGTTCAGTATCCAAAGAATCTACGACACATCCTCAAGAGTGATCATGGCCTCTCCCGTCAATAGATGGAATGTGGTTGTATCGCTATGCCATCGCTCGATCAAATCGGTCATCATCCCATTGTGCGTCCGTAGCCTAGGCCAACGGGTCACACAGTCCAATACAAAAACTGCTAGTAACCCCCAGTCCTCCTCTGTAAGCTGAGCCTCCAACTCCATGATCGACGACCAATGCTATTGTGATCCCAATGGTGGGAACTGCTCCTATAACATTCAAAGTTCAACATGTCAGCCCATCTCCCATCTATTTCTAGCCTAACCCCTCCCAAAATGGGGCATCTTTCCCCTAGGTCCTTTGCCGACCCATCCCCGACCCTTGCCGGGTCTCTTCGTTTCCCATCCCCTCGACATTTTCCCCTTTGAGCCCAGATGTCGGTTCAGCCAAAAACCCCAGTTCTTACATCGGCATCTCCGCATTCCTTCCCCATAGACCGCTTTCTTCGAAGATGCAGATCTGAGCCCTGCATCTTCGAAGACATTAGTGTGGGGTTCAACATCTTTGCAGACGCCAGTTCAGGAACTGGCATCTCCGGTCTACCGAGTCATCTACCCTCATTAATGACCCTCCTAACCCTCCCAAAAGTGTTAAAAAATTTGACAACAATAAAAGCAAGGTAAACATTGAGCCACTCACCAGTACCGGTCACTCTGTGGGTCTCCTGTGTGTCTGTACGCGCTCTCCCAACTGCCCCTTCATCCTCTCATCAGCCATAGTTTTCACCCCAGAGATCTCATTGCGCCTAATCACTATTCACAAATGACCTTCTTTAAGCCCCCCAGCCCCTCTTATAGCCCTCGTTGTCCCCGAAAACATTTATGCTCCATTTACCCCCCAGTATATTTTTGTATAAATTGTTCCTGTTGTACAGTTTAAATGCGTCAATAATTCTAAAAACATTTAAAAATTGCGAAACATCCAAAAAATTCAAAAAAATCAAATATTCTCAAAATTCTTGTAATAAATCATCATTTATCTCTACATTGCTTAGCTTTTCACTTTTCAGTGACGTTTTGCCTCTTGTGACTACGACCATGTTTTTCAACAAATCAGTTTTGCGACCGATTCTCCTTGCTCCTCGTCCTGTTCACAGCTTTTGCCAGCGAATATCTTTTAATCAAATCCAATCCAATCTTTTCCTGTTAGGATGCATCCTTCCAACGTTGGCTTATCAAATCCTTCATCACATCAATCATGTTCATGGCAGTAATTTGGACTGAATGACTGCTTGGTCATGAGGCCTTCTTTATTGATTTTATCTTTTTGTGTTAGTTTAAACCTACTCACCACTCCCTTGATCTGCTATATCTTGGTGCATTGTGACTAGTGGCAACTGATAGATGCATCTTTTGCAGTGTGCCTTTGTTTGAGCGTCTAGTCCACGCAAAGGAATTTTGTCATCTGTGTTTTCTAACACCTGATGCATACCTCCTCTTGCAATATCAAAATTGGATGTGCTCTCCATATTTTTCACACAAATGGCTCCCCAAGGCTCGTTAGTTGCATTTAATTTCATTTCGTTTGCATTCTTCATTGCATTCTTAGTTGCATTTCAGAAGGCTTCTATTTATTCCCTCCTCTCCCTTCCTCCTTCCTGTTGCATCCTTTTTCGAGAAAATCCCACAACATTGTTTTTGTTGCATTCTTTTCTCAAGGGGGCACAACCCTATATCGTCGTTGCTTCAGCACGACTCCTAGAAACCCTCTTCCTCTGGGGAAACTTATTTTCTTTTCTTTGACGTAACGTCACTTGTGATGCCATGTCAATATAGACATCCAAAAATATTAATATTATTATTAATATTAAATTCCCCCTTATTCCTCTAACTATTTAATTCAATCAATTAAATAGTTTCATAGTTGGTATTTATCAATGATCAAATACTATTCCAATGTATTTTATTTAAATACATTTGCCTCACAAAATCCCCTTTTTAATAAATTTATATTTATTAAAAATACCTCCATATTCCCAATTCTTCTAAACTATGATTTATTCAAATCTAATTTGAATTATAATCTAAACCCTAGCTAGGAACCTATTAATCCAACCTAGAGACCTACCCTAAGCCTACCCTATTCCTACTCTACTCCCATCACCTCATTTTCTAAGCATGTTTCCCTACCTAGCTATCCTTTAATCATACTTAAAGAGTGATTCCTAACCTTTTTAAGGCTAATGGAATGCTCACCCACATGGGAAAATTCTCTCCAAAATGGGCACACATCACTCTTAAATTCCTCTTACAAGTTTATCTCCCACTTGGAAATGTTGAGCCACTAAACATTTAATGCCAAGTTTGACTCAAATTTAGCCATCCCTTCAATCCTATGTGTCCTTTATGTGGCTCTTATGTGGATGCCACATATATGCTACCTCATCCAAGCCCTCCTCTTCTCTCCCAAAATTCTACAAATAGAGGCCTTCTCCCCTTCATTTTTCATCTCTCATTGTGCATTGTTATTATGCTAGAATTGCTTTAGATTTTCTTAGTTGTTTTCATGCTCATAGTTTCTTGTTTAATTCGCTTAGAAATCACATGCTAGGATCAATTTGGTAAATGAATCATAGTTTCTTAAATTGTCTTGCATTTCAATCGTAGTAGTTTAATCACTTGGAGAAGGTTGAGACTAGTTACTCCATACTAGTTCTTGAATCCTTCTCTATACTTGCATCAATCTTACTTATTCCACTTGGGGATCCATTGCATTTTGTGTGTTTGAGAGAGCACACCCACATCCATCAAAATGAGAAAATCAAACAAGTTAAATAGGGTGCTTACTTGTTTTAGCTCAATCTGATGTTATTTGGTG